>CM010315.2:13194695-13386973 GCA_001923025.3 Taenia multiceps
ACTGTCACCCGTCGGGGTAAATGCAGTGGGAATGGTTCTATGCTACGATTCACGTATCACTCATAAATCCTTCTTTCTTAAGCTTCATGGGCTTCGCCCTGTTTCATCAGTCCTCTGGCTCTGTATTATTACGCATTATCATGCGCCAATGTGAGGTGGCTTACTTATCGAAGCCTAGGAAAATCAGGAAATTATCGAATAAAACGTGAGGCTAGGTGGGCTAAAGTATTCGATAAATGCATGTTTCACTTAATGCCTAGAAGACAGTTCTAAGTTGGCTTTGTGACTAGTCGTCACAATTCAATCACATATGTTTCAATGTTTTCCTTAGTGCCATTTAGGTAAGACGGAAAATGAGCCCAAGTCTATTAATGTCAAACGATCGAAATGGATATGCTAAATATATGCGATTACTGAATAAGAAATTTCACTGCTCTTGCTCAAACGAGTGCCAGGTTAACTTCAAAGCAACTTTAAGGAATGGCACGGCAGAACAGCAAAATCGCACCTGCACTAGCTCACGTGCACTGATCTAACACGATTTAATAATGAAGACGCTGCTGGTCAGCCCTTAGGAGGCAGTAGCACTCGCTATCGTTGCATGATAATTCGGGTTGTTTGTACATGGCATATGTGAAAAGGATGTAAAGGTGTGTTGCTTGAAAGAAGGCGGCTGCACATGCCGCGCACTCCGCGAATCAATCCTGATAATGCTTCTACTTAGTCGTGCCAATTTACGTATTGTGACTGCAACTAGCCGTCTAGCACATGCAATTTAATGCCGACAGAGTGTCTACTCCCTTTTGAAGTTTCAGGTGGTGCACGGACGCAAACCAAGCTGCGAGCCCCTTGGCTGACTATGCTGTTTCACACACCACCCCATGATCATTGCATTGTGATTCGATATTCATCTATCCGTCGTAATTGCAACAGCTTCTTTAGCATTAAATTTACTTCTTGTGTGTACGTGGGGATGCAATTTCTACGCACTTGGATTGATGTAACACGTAGGTAAGGAGGTAGAGAGAAATCTATGGCAAAGATTTTTGCCTCCACATTGAGTCTTTGCCAATGTTTTGCTCCGGCAGGTGAAATACGGGTTGTTGTGGCATATCCAAAGCTCTGCACTGCGATGAACCATGTGATGGCTTCAAGGAAACTTCTAATAGTGCCATGATGAAGCAAACCGCGCAACTAGCTATCGGTTTCAGGCATCGGTTTCAATATTTGTTGAATGGAAAACCAGTATGGCATGATCAGATTGAATGCACAAACGAAAATTCGTGGGAACTAGCAAATGATAGGAAGTGAATCATTGTGGGTTAAAGGGTGTACAGAAATACATTATGCAGCGGTTGCAGTTGACTAAGAATTAAAGTTATAAAATACCATTTATCAAGTCATTTGCAGAGGAATGCAAGTAATGCTATGCTAGAGCTGAACAAGAGATTTATTTGAATTTGCGACAAATTAAATGCATTTGCTAAATGAAATGGAACTAATTAGGGGAGCAAAATGCAATCATGACTTTTAACAAACTTTTTGACAGTTGGTGAAAATAAGGCCCTTTGCATTGATCAGTGATGGGATTTACTAATGAGGATCAAGACTGAAAGAAAAAGGAGGCATTTTTAAGAGTCAGTGGGGCAAAATCATCGAAGAAGCACACTTTAATGCTTCAGATCAAAGTCACTTCAAAGAATTATGAATTAGAACAACAAATCTCTCCTGCGTTAGCTCACCTGCATTTTTTCGAAAATAAATGCATTTGCAGGTTTTTCAACTCTCAGGCTGCAGAGATGTCGTGTTAAGAAAACTGTCAGAAGTTTCAATTCTTTTTTGTCGTGGTTACCCGCGGTTTCAGTGAGACATCGAACCACAGTATCATGACAGTTGATAGTAGAAGGCAAATGTGTTTTGTCAACGCCGCAAATATGATTGTGAAGTTCACTGCTTCACCTTCGTGACAGTAGCTACTGAGGCGGGGCGGTGATATACACATCATGAATGCCTTGGATCAATCCCGTCAAATAAACTGCTTCCGCAACTTCAAATATTGCTGACCACCATGTGGGCCGTAAAAAATGGTGCCAAAGGCACACATGCTTTACTGCCTATTTCATTCTGGCAATTTCATTAGCCACTTTGGGGCACGATGCAGGCACTCTAGTCATTGTCCGCAAATCATCGTACGCGTTTTAGTTTTTTGGCATTATGGCATGCAGAGGAAGTTGACCTCCCTGATGTACCACGTCTGCAAGTGTGTGGCCCCTACACAAGGTTGCGCAAAAATAGCAGTGGCCACTAATCATAATCTCAGGTCGCATACTCTTGTTACATTAAGCCGAGCTAAGTCCTCGAATGCTCCTACATGACATTATTAGTTCTATGTATTTGATCGCAAATATTTCGCATTTTCCTCACCAACTGGAAAAATGCTGGGATACATCTTCTCAAATACGCATCTTATGTGCGGCACAGCAAACGAGTTAATTGGAGGAAAGCTCTCACTCCCACCACTTTCAACTACAGCCGCATTGTCGCCAAATCCACTGAGTTGAGCCTGGATATTGAGAAATTGAGTGAGTGCTTTGCAGCTGCGATTCGACTGACTGCAGTATGGATTACTCACACTTACTTCAGGACGAACAGTACATCCCAAAATGACACACAATTCGACCTGCAATTCGGCTTTAGAAGGACTGGGCATTGTAAGTCTCCTTGTCGATGGCTAATCATGGCTCACTGAAAGCACGTCTTTGCTTTACATGAGCTTAATTTTGCTTTGCTGAGCTAAAATGCCTGCCTTCCTATTGTCGTTCGAAGATCAAATGATAATTTCTCCAAAAGACCCCCGACGTGTAGAACATTTTTTGCTTGAATGCTTTAGGCTTCACTTTTGTTGCACGCAGTCGGCAGACCTCTAGTAGGTGAGAAAGAGAACAAAAGCAAATGGGACTGAATGAGAATCAACACTCATGTCCTAATTTCCTCATGGAGGTAGCCATTGTCGGATCACTGTTATTAAAGCAAAGTTGACGCAAATGAGTCAGATGCTGCAGAGCATTGCGTTTGCAGATTTGAAGTCAGTAAGTATAGGAGGTATCCTCATCGTTAGGCAGACTTGAATGCATGAGGACCGGCTCTTGCGTTGCATCGTGGCAGCCTGTAGTGGAGAAGAATCAAATCAGCAGTGGCAAATTGCTAAACGAAACTCCTAAACAGTTCCGCTAAGTCACGAGAAATACTCGATGATCTGCTAGTTGCATCAGTGCTTTCTGACGATTCTATGTAACATAAATATGCTGAAAATGTGTCACTGAATCCATGCGCGGAATGCAAATACGGATTTCGATGCAAAAAGCACTGCAGTGGACTCATAGTAACAAAAGTAATGCATGTTTTTCCTAATCAGTGTATAGAGCAACACAAAGAAGTCAAATGTGCAACTAACATTGCGAGCAAGCTCAAAAGTCTACCTTGCGGCTTTGTTTTAACATTCTCGGTGCTGAATAATACGAGGCGGCCACACTTCACTCCTTCCACAACCATTTTGTAGGTGTTGGCGGGATAGAGATGGGTAAGAATGAGGTACTCATCTTTGAAATGTGAGTAGTTCATTCCAGTGAAGCCAACAGTAATTCCTAGCGCAGTTAACTTAATCACATCTGCAAAGCCTTTGCCCAGAGCTTTAGCATTCCAAAATAACTCGACAAAGTCGGAGTCAATTTGGCCCCATTTAAAGAAGCGCGGAAGCGAAGATCTTGCCTTGACTGACTCTTTATAAAGAGGAAAGAACAGTGGTTTTTAAACGCAACTAAGTATTGTTTTTATAAAATCATACAAATGTGGAAAATTAGGTCACAAGACCGTAAAATCAATGGCGGCAATTGAAGCATTGTATTGCTTTATGACTTTAGAATGAATGGGTTGGAATAGGTGTGCAGCCTGGGATAACACTTAGCGGATATTATTTCTTGATGCAAAACCAAACATTGAAAACACACCTGCAGGCGAATTACCTTAGAAAAATCATAAATGATGTGTGAAGTCAGTGCAAGAAAATGACCAAATGAGCATAGCACTGGTTGTCAAACGCGTATTTGCCTATGCTTAGCAGATTAAAGAACATACTCTTCTCGTTGCTGCCATTCGCAGCCCAAAAGGCGGTCACTAACAGCACGAGGCTGACTTGCAGAGCGTCCTTCAGCATCTTGAATGATTCGAACTCACAAGTTACAATGGTTTTATGTCAATGATCCACAAGCAATTCAGCCTATGAGGCTTCCTGAATTAGACCTAAGAAGCCACTGTGGTTGCACACACTGCATGCATTCCGTGATTGGTTGTGTGAGTGGCTTCAACTCCAACCTTCAAGCTTTTAGCAATAAAGTGCTAAAACCCTGATTTACGCAAGATTTTACGCAGTCCTACGCCATGAAAATCTAGTTCGCCATTGGTGTTACTCAGTTTTGACTGTCTTGGCCTTGTTTTCGTAGGCGGTAAGATTATCTAGAAGGTGCATTTTGCTATTTGGGCAACCAATTTCAATGACCGAACAACACATCAGAAATGGCAACCTAGTAAACAAGTCCACCCAATCTTGTGCAAAATTTAAGAAAACTAAGCGTGCTCACATAATTTTGTTCCTTGCGGCTCATTATTGGCATCGAACTCATTCCTGCACTTATCATACATTGCCTTTTCTTGGACATGCACAAATCGACAGAAAGATGTTAGCTGTTTGACTTATGCGCCTTTAAAGAGCAAGTTTTACTGGCCGATACAAAGATAGCTAACCTAACTGAAATAATTGCACCGATTTGCTAGAGGACTGGTGTACACATCGCGAATCAGCCTCTGCAGCCAGCATTCCAGAGGTGGAGACATGACCACGCTGGTCACCTGCTCAGTGTACTAGCACAAAATACCGCGTCAATGAAGATCAAATGCGCAAATATGTAATTTTAATATAAAACTGCAGAAGAGTAACATTTCAATACCTTGCCTAAAAAGCGTGCCAAGTGAACTGCAATGGAATTTTGGACAAATTAAAAGCAAATTCAAAGGATATTACAGCAGGCAAACCGATTCCGACAAGCATTGGACCACGCGCGATACTTTTACAGAATTATATTGGAGCAGATATTTTACACATTCAGGTTGCGTGCACACGATCTGGCGACAAATGACATGCTTTTCGTAGGGCATCACAACAAGGTAACACGATGGTAGACGATGGAGGACAAAAGCGTTTTAACTGAATTTTGTTTACTTAGCTTCGCAAATTTAATTGTGGAAGTCCCGCCCCACCTTCGAGGCAGTAGCAGATGAGATAGGGCAACGGTAAGCATACCAGTCGTCGAGCACAAATGCCTTGGTTCAATCCAGTTTAATGAATCGTCTCCGTATCCTCTTAAGCAGCACGCGTCTTGGAGAGGTGCACAACACACTCTAACATCTACCGTTTCCCTTTCGACTGATGTTTGGGTAGGTAGAGGCAAGATATGACATGATAGGGTAAGATTTTGATTTGCGCCGCACTGTTCAAGGCCCGACGCTAAATTGGATGCTTGATTTATGCAGTAACTTTGTTCAGGGTTTGGTTGATATGGCATTTTGCACCACATCACAAATTGATGAAATCGGAATGGCGTTTAAACTTTGGAATATATAAGGCCCCATGCTCTGAGAAGGTAGGCATTTACTAGAGAAACGATGCTAGCATTCTCTCTGCAATGCTTAATAACACACGCTGTCTTGAATAGCGCCAAGAGTTCTGAGAAACGCAATGATAGGTGTCCGCGTGCGCTAAATTGGATCAGCAAAAGTTGTTAAAGATTCATTTTGTTTAATTATTTGAGAAATATCAGTTGCAATCAGGATGGTGTCGGCGTCAACGCCTCAAGCGCATTTGCCAATGTGCCGAATGCAAGTCCGGGTTCATGAAATATGCTATGGTCTCTGTTCACCGTTCAGTGCTATCTTAAGTGCAAATGTACTCCATCTCATCAGCCACAGCCACTCATCGAACTGATGCATTAACTTAACATGACTGTCGCAGGCGGTGTTATTAGTGGCAGCCATGGCTTTGCTTACGGTTGAAGTCGACAACAAAAGGAGATGGGCACAGAAGCACACTATGTACAAAACGAATCTTACACGGTGATAAAGTGCCCTGCATGCTCATCCCACATACTTTTATTGTGCATGAAAACGGCAAACGGTATATATTTCTTTTGTTTATAGTCACTATAAAAGTGAGTTGCAGGTTTTCCTGCAGATAAATGACTGCATTTGACTTTACTGCCATTTAAGCAGACGTTTCCTTACTTGACTGATCACAAGTAGCACAATGGTAAGCTTCTGTGATATCTAGCACCCACGGGGCTTCAGCAATCGTGAACGGGATTTAAGGCAGGTAGAAGTGAGAGCTCCCGCGGCATAGCTTCCTTGCAGATGCACTTCGCATTGTGTTACAGCAAAGAATCCATTTTGCATGTCTATGCACATTACAGGGTGTACGTGTGCTCACCCAGTAGTAAAGAACAGAGCAGTAGGTGTGTATTATGAGTAATGGGGCAAAGAAATTCGTAGTACACAAAAAGCGATGAAGAATTCAATAAAACTTAACTCAGTGGGCATAAAAAAACCGAGACAACTGCGAATTCGAATGCAACTAATCCGTGATGCCTAATACAAATCCTTTGTCTCTATCGACCATTGGCTTTGCAAGATGATGTGCACACATCTTAAAAGAATTAAAAAATATTCTTTTAAGCATTGCTTTTAAAAACAATGCATTGTTGATGTTCTAGCGCCATTCTTTGAAGTGACATGGAATCTGTCCTGCGATTTATTGCAGCTCACATGGTACGGCAACACTGCGATCAAAAATGCATTCGGTTCGTTGGTGGTATGGTTTCGATTTCATTGTAGATTTCAGTAATGTTCCCTTAAAAATGTTATATGTTCTTTTGCAGATCATACCACAACGACTCTCTTGTTCCTCCCAAGAGTAATTATATTGAAATAGAACGCTTTCTACCTCATCAGTTAGGTGTCGCATTTGGCATAAATCTTTCTGCATATTTACAGAGCAGGTGAAATTACTGCAAAATTCAAAATCGCAGTAGGACTCAATGCTTTATTTTTGTGGAAAAAAACAAGCATACCACCTGCCGGCGGGTGACTGCTGCCACCGGATAGAATAGCACAAGACCAGAGGATAGTCACATGCAGTGATATGCTTGTTTCTCCAGATGTATAACATGTGCCCCCGTCTTTGTTCAGGCCACACACCGCCCATATCCACACCCAACAATTTCGACGCAAGCGATGTCGAATATCCTGCCACTGTCTCCTAACGCCTGATTAGCGACGTTTTTATAAAGGCGCTATTCCAGAACAATGCACGGGAGTCACTGTGGGCGAGATTTTGTTGTGCTTGAGCGGCTCTCCTTGTGTTGCTTTGAGGTTGCCTGATGATCAGCTACAGTTCACTTGGCACATGCTTATGTAAGGGCACTGAAATGTTTCCTTATGATAGGTTCAGGTATGTTACATCAAATACACTCCTTTAGTACCCATGACCATGAACACGTTTATCAGTTTCACGTGCACTGCATTGGTGCTTAACTATCAATAGCCATTCTAGGCAGCTTTGTTTCTCACACTCTTGTCAACATTTGTAAAAAAGTACTTTTTCGGAATTCCACCTTCTCTGTCCTTCTTATAACGTAAGCAATAAAATTCATCGCACCTTCTTTGAGGCTCTAAATTGCGACTCTATAAACTGAAAATTTATTCCCATGTTTGGATCACACTCTTCCTCAGTTCCTTACGCCTTAAATTACGTTAACGGTGCATTGTAAACCCACGGAGCCAGAAATTGCAGAATGATTTCTCACTCGTCCTCATCAAGTTAATAATCTAGAAGCGGTTAATTGCAATCACTTCCACTCAGCGCAGTTAACCGGTTGCGATTTATGACAGACACCATTTTTTCCACCTTACTTCAATAAGTTATATATCGAATGATTGGGACAGTATATAATCGATTGTCATATCTTGCTCAAGTTTTCAGAGTTTTGATGGCTTTGCTGTTGAATCTTACAATTCTTGGTCATCTTGGGACTTCCATTTGCTACATTTCTGCGTATCCTACAAGGTAGAGTGCATTTGCTTTCTACCAAATCCAAGTCACTACGGATTTCAATATGCCTTTAGTTCTCTAGTCTAGCCCTAATGGGTTTTTCACAAATGTTGAAATTGTTAATTGAAGCAAATGGAAAAGGTTGTGTTTCTGTTTTGTCACACCATTCTTTTAAGTCACTTTGATCCCATCATCTATTCCATTATGGGTCACATCTCTATTTACCATACCATTTCACCTGTCACTCGCTTGGGTAGAAACACGGGGAAACTTTCTACGTTGCAATTCACACATAACTCATAATTCCCGCTTTCTTGACATCAATGGACTTTGTGTTATTTCGCCAATCTTCCAGCTCTTTAAGCAAGAAACCCGTCACGCATCAAAGTAATTTGATTTACTTATCAAAGCGTGGAAATATCGGGAAGGAATGGCAAAGAAAACTGAAAGGTTAGTCAGATAATGAGATCAAAGTAACTACAAAGAATGTTGCGACAAAACTAAATCACAGCTTCTCCTCTTTGCTTCAATCAACGATTTTAACATTTGTGTAGACTTATTAGGACTAGACTGGAGAGATAAAAGCGCATCAAGATTTGTAGGAAATTTGGAGTTAGTGAACAAAAATGCTTTGTCACTTGTAGGTCACAGCTCCAATCAAACGTCATTTGTTTCGGTGAAGTAGGAGAGAAGAAATGGTGGCTGTGGTAAATCGTAACCAAATCATTGAGAGCAAACTCTTTCGAATTATTTTTTTAAGGGAACAAGTGGGTGATCACTCTATGATTTCTAGCTTTATAGATTTGCAATGCACAACAATCGCAATTTCATTTGAACAAAACTGAAGTAGAGTATGATCGACACTGGGAGCATAATTCTATTCTTTAAATTACAACTTAAAACAAAGGCAGTGCACATTGTAGAGGCTTGCAGCGCGCACAAACATTTACCGTATCTCCTTTGCTGTGCACGCAGAGTTGCCTACTATGGTGAATCATGTGGTGCGTTCGAAGAAGATTCAGAATGTAATCACAAAAACAAGAGCACACCACTAATTATCTATCGCAGTCGTCATCTTCGACACTTGCGGAATAAAATCCAAAAATGCTTGATTGGACGGAAACATGCAGGCCCAGATGACAGAGATTTAACGCTGTGTCCATTTTCTTGCGCAAACGTTGTGCAGAGCGAACAACGCGAAGTCAAGAAAGGAGTACATGTGTAAGAACTAAGTCAAAATGCTCTTTTTGATGTAAATTAACAAAAAATCATCCGGTCTATTACTATATTTATCGTATGTCAAAACCACTATTTCGAGAATATAGGCATGCATTCTTTTTTGCACTCGGCTTATATTGGCAGCAAGTGGACAGGATGGAAAGTAATCTTTCACAAGAAATCGCGTTTTCATTCGAGCCTTTCATAATGCTCTAGTCTAACGAATGAGAGGTGAGTAGTTGGGGTAGACTCAAAGCTCCAAACTGTGATGTGTCATGTAATGGGTTCAATGAAGCATCAAAGACGGAATGACAAATCAAGATCATATCACCGGCTATCTGTATCAGGTGTCGGTTCCAATGGTTGTGAAATAAAATCTGATGATTCTTGAATGGAGGAACGCGCACGAGCGCAAGACCGTAAGTACAAGCAGGTGGTGGGAAGCGCATGGAATGTCATCTGTAAGAAATGAAATTTGACTAAGAATGGCAAGACATAAATTTGTATCTACCAGTACTAGTGAAAACCGATGCAAGTTATGGTGTGTTGAATTTACAATGCAAGGAGTCTTTAATTCTGTGAGAAATATTTGCAGTTGCATGACACAGCCAATAAAGAAATATTTAAAATTTATTTTAAACAGGGCTGTAAAAACAAGCCTACTCTGTATTTACTCATGTCTGAATATTATTATAGGGAACTATGGACGCATTCACTCGCTTTGCTGCTTGGAAACCACATTACGCATTTGCTGTTTTATCATCATGACATGCAAGAGTGCAATTTCCACCTATTTAAACAGAAGATGTTCTTGGAAGTGAGAGTTTAGCTGACCATATTTCTAACGTAGCATATGTTGCAAGGTAAGGAAATCTACGGCTTGTTGACACCAACCAGACGTTGTTGATCTTAATTTTTGTGTAAATGCAGCCAACTAATCTGAAATTTAACGACTGTTTATGTGCCAGCCTAAGTATACCACATTTTACCCTCTGCTGTTAGCAATGCACTTGCTTTGTTACTCGTAAATATAATCATATTATTCGTTGCGTATTGAGTCCGTGGAGACTGGTTTTCCGAAATTACCACCTGCTCGCTCTCATCGAGTAAATTTTAGAAGCGGTATCTCACAGGGATCTTTGCGTGTAGTGTGTTTTTAGAAAGAATTACAACATATCTGAATTTGCCTTCTTACCTCACTGAGCCAAATGTCGAAGCACCAGTGCAATATCCAAAGGCATATCAGATAATGCTGTAGCCTTCGAAAGTGTTTGCAGTTATAGCTTACTATCTTACTATTTCTGGCGTAGTCACAACCCTATTTGTTAATTTCCATACTTAAAAACAAACAATGGATTCAGATTCTACTAGCTGCAATCCTTGACGGGCATCCATATGTTTGTATCTCAAATGCCAAGCCCCAAGGGACTTTCCCCATAAATGTTGAAAATGATGATTGAGCCAAGTGGGCAGTAATGCGATTTTGATTTCATCGAAACATTTAGAAGTTAGTTTGAAACTCATCAAATTATTCGCCACATTCCATACCCGTGAGTCATTCATGCCAACTCACATGACACCCGTTTGGGTAAGAGCATTGGGAAGGATTCTATGTAGGCAATCACAAGCACTTCGTGGCTTTGCTTTCTTGTCATTAGTGGTCTTTGTCTCATTTCGTCAATCCTGCAGCGCTAATATTAATCAATGTCGTCATAGGTCAATGCACGTTAGTTTGTCTGTTGGAGCCTAGAGGGATTCGGGTAAGGCATTTAATAAATTCTGGAATGGCTAGATTGTTCACTGTTGCCAAATCAATTAGATATGTGATGTACACAATTAGGGCACGAATTCTCTAACTTGAATGAAGAACTATATGACGCAATTCGATCACTTAGATTGTAGTAGTTTCACGAGGGTGAGCTGATCAAATGTGAACCTTACACCACAAGCTTGGGCGAACCGAGACAACCGAGGCTTAGATGAGGTCCACTAGCTGCCTGGATCTCCCTACTTGACCATTCAGATGACAAAATAAGGCATGATTTCTTAACTCAAAAGCGAGCATCTAATCCACTTTATCATACGCTGAAAAGGAAGTCAAGCTGAGATTCTCGCACTGTCTGCACCGTGGCAGCCATTGCGTTGGGGATCACTACCATAATTTCTGCACTTCTGCTGAGAAAAGGAATCGTCACTGATAGGCAGCGATGCTGTTGAATGCATTCTTCCTTAACTACGACTAGCTACGTGGGATGGGAACTAGTAGATAATTTGGAACAAAGCATAAGCAAATGGATCCGAACTGGGCGGATGCCACAAATTTGTATAGAATTGCCAGTTGATGAAGGAGAAATAGGTGTTTGATTTATTGCACATTGGCTGCATTTGCATGGAGAGCTATTGTCTCGTTTATTAATGTTCATCGAATGAGATCTTAGAGACGTCTGGAGCACAACTTCTGCACTACGAAAGGACCTTGATTCTAACCGAGGCTCGCTTTCTTGGTGAGGTTTACTCCACATCCTACCCACTAAATCTCTACCGCAGGCAAGGAATGAGCAAACCATCCACATTTTATTCCATATTTTAAAGTTTCGGACAGGAGTGAGGCGCCACTGATCAAGGCAAGTAAGGATACTTAATTTAAGAAGCAGTTGGCCCTCATGTGCATCAATTATTTGGTCAAGGAACATGGGTCTCCTTGTAAGCTGGAAGCCATAGGTCAACAAAAAAAAGGGAGGAAATCGAACTATGTTTATGATGTTAAATTGAAAACCTCCATCTTATAAAACGGTGTAGGTAGAAGTGCTTTGCAGATAATGTGGAAATTATCGTCGTTGTTGTTGCCATCGTCCAGGGCAAAATATAGCCGAAAGTCCGATTCTGCGCACTATGGCGATCATCTGCAACATGACATGGAAAACCCACCTTTGCATTCCACCCATGACACCTGTATTCCTTCCAACTATCCTTAAAATAATTTATTTATTGTGCTCCAGTAGGGTAACCCAAATTTTAGCATCTGGAAAAACGTCACACCCGAATGGCTGTTTGAAAGCCTTTAAAATGTTTGTGCGTGGGTCAGATGACAATCGTGAATTGTTTATTTCGCGGATCAGAGAATGGTCCCGAATCGAGTAGTCGTTAGCATAAGAACAACCATATCAATGCTGTGCATTTTAATTTCATCAAAGAAGGATCGCAAATTTCCTATGTGCGAAAGCGGTAACTCATCTCTACCAACTTTATTGGGACTGTTAAAGTAAAATGATCGAGCCTACTTAGTTTAAGTTTTGGTCTTTAGCGAGCTCTTCAATGCATACAGGTGCTGTACACCACTTTAATGTCTTTACACCAACAAATCTGTTCATTGCTTAGCCTGGAGCGTAGTGAGCCTGCTAAGTGGCGAAGGTGGGGAAATTTACTAGCTAAAATTCGAATGCGCATATTTTCACAAATCTTAAAAAAAAACATTGTAAATGTGGCTCAGCAATTAGGAGAATATGCGAACAGAGTGAAACACTAGGTAGGAAAGGGAGTCAATGTTTCCACCTGGTGATGCTAAATTGGTTTAAGCGCTGCGTAATATTAAGCACGAACAGCAACTGACTTGCAACCATCAGCTTTAAATCTTAACTCTTTGATTTTGTGCAGCATGCACACCATGTTTTATAGCATGGCAGCATGAAATAAGAGTAAGAGGGATTGGGGTCGTGGGATGCGGTAATGCGATAAACGGCAAATTAAAAGGTGTTCTTTGTCAAGCACTTATTCGCGCATGCTTACTAGAGTCAAAGCATACCGGCTGCTCTACTGCTTCTCTGGCTCACACGGTGGTGATGAACAACACGAGGTTAAATCGAGGAACATTCAGCGGCACTTGGAATGCTTCTAACTCACAATTTCATGGCGCCTTCATAGGAGCAAGACGCGTTTATGGGTGCCTGTGAACCATCTTGATTGCTGTCTAATTTACTGTGATGCATAAAGTAATGAGCTTTATCAATTGGCAAAGGTTTATGTGCATACTACCCAAGAGGATAAAAAACCGGCTTTAATGTGTTGTTTATAGGTATTGCGCGTGAGCTTATGCAGGTAAGAATTCGCCAGACTTTGAAGTGACTTTCAAGCTTTCACATGGTCCATTGCAGTTCACTCGGTGCTTCTTTAGGGAAAAGCTTTAAAATGTTTTTCTTTCATAATTTCTCCATCCTGATATTTGCTGACAACTTCCTTCTCCTTTGGTATTGTTGCATCCTACTTTCACTTTCCGCCGTTGTTCAATGGTAATTTCCGAAAATTTAAATTCACGAGCCTTTTACTTTTCTAGTTGTTCTATTGTGCATGTGCGAGCAAATAATAGCTATATTTAAGACTATTTGCACTCAGATTTTACACAGTAGCTCTTGCCTTTATAATCCTTGATAAATACAATTTGTACGTAGATTGTGTTTCTGCACACCCCACAATCGACACTGAACTCAGTGCCCATCACCTGCTTATGCCTACAAATTTTCATTCGCGTGTATCTCTTATGATATGAGCCATCGGGTTTTATTGCTCACACGTTAAAGCTAATGACTAAAGGAGCTATTTGGTGGTGTAACTTTGCTGTCGTCGAAACAACCCTATAAGTTTCTTTGTACCTCTCATAGGAACAAACACAGTTCATATCGCCAGGTGTACCACAGCAGATAATCTGCCACCCAGCAGAGTAACTTTATTAGAATAATCATTTCCACCTCGTTTATCAGGTGCCACATTTGGCCGAGTGCTTAGTAAAGGACATCTTTATGTTCACGTGTGAAGTGAATGGGTATATTTCAATTGGTTTTCATAGTAAAGAGCATTAGTTCATGTCTGAAACAGCATAGTCGGTAAATAGACTCCAAGGCTATGTTGGCTCACAGACAATCAATTTTTTCCTTATTAATTCTGCACAAAGGAGGTGTACATTGTTGATGGCGCATTCAGTCTCCTCCATAGAGGGTCAAGGTTTCACTGGCATCCACAGAAGCCATTGATAAAGCTAGGCGGCAACTTGTAGCTATCGAACGAAATGGCTTGCGACTGAAAATCCATGCGCAGCAGTAGGATTGTTTCTAGGCGTGTACAGCATGTGCCACAGCAACCTTTAAGCCGCAAACCCCTTATGGCATAGGCGATGGACACCAACCTTTCCAAATCCGGGTACGAATGGGTCCGAACTAGGCGGGTGCCAAAAATGAGTGTAAAACTACAAGTCGATGTAGGAGAAGGAAATTTTCAGGGCTTTGCGCGTTAGTTCGTTTATATCCACAGAAACTGTTTTGGTTTTCACTCTTCATCGGATAGGATTTTGGCTAAGTCTAAAATTACTCTTCTCTACTACGAAGTCCTTTGCATCCACAACTCATGATCCTTGTCCCTACCAACCGATGAAATGGTCTGCTCTTTACCAACAAACCGAGACGATTGCCCTCAGTATTGTGCTTATGCATGTAAAATGGCATCCTTGTTATTGCGCACCACGAAGCGTACCTGCTATGAGGTTTTCCACCTTCTGAAGTAGTGAACTGGGAAATCTCATGCCGCTTGTTGACCCCTTCCAGAGGATGCTTATCTGAACTCACACCTTGTTAGCAAAGGGCTTTTATTTGGTGGGCTCATCCTTGCGGCTATAGTGAGATGTGTGTGATCAAATCGTGACTTCTAGTTATAAAGCTAACTTGGAATAGTTGTGTAGGCATTATGCAAAGCATGCATCCAGTGGATACGGTGACACTAATCTGCCTAGCCTCCCAGTTTTCTTTAATATCCCTCCCAGATTGTGTTAGATTTCGATATGCAAATCAAGGTACATTGGTACATGACAACATTTGTTAATGAAATGACGAAATAAGACGAAGCCCATGAATGCCGAGCGAGCAGAAATAATGAATTATATGTGAATTGCCACATGGAAAGTTTCCTAATGTTTTTACCTAAACGAGTGAGAGGTGAGCTGTTTGCGTGGATCCGTGGATGTGGAGTGTGATGGATAATACAATGGGCTCAAAGCAACTTCAAAGATTGTTGCAAAAAAACAAAATCACAGTTATGGATGCCTGCTTCAAACAACAGCTTCAATGATTGCGAAAAACTTATTAAGACAAGATCGGCGAAGTAAAAGCGCGTTAAACTTCGTAGAAACTTTGAGTTGGTAGGAGACGAATGCCTTACTTGTGTAGGGTGCAGAAAAAATGCGAAAATGGAAGATGCAACTTAACTGGGAGTAGCAAAACTTAAATTATTACCGTCAAAACTTTTAAAGCTTGAAGAATTATCTGACAGTCGTTTAAATATTGCTTTAGTCATTTGCTAATTGGTTCACTTAAGTAAGAGAGAAGGAAAGGTGTCTGCGGTGAATCGAAAAGTCATTATGAAAAACTGCTTTGGACCGTTAATTTGATGGTAACAAGCCGATGATCACTTTGTAATTTCTGGCTGAATGAATTTAAAATGCATTGAAGGGGCAATTTCGTTTAGAAGCAATTGAGGAGTACGGTTGATATATGAGAATAAAATTTCACTTTTTAAAGCTTCAATTCAAATCTTAACAAAATTGCTAGTATTCATCTAAAATTGCATTAAAATGGCTAAAAGGTGAGAAATGAAATTGCTCTGAATGGCTGGTAACAGAAAATCGTCAATGCAGTGTAAGTAAAATGAGTAAATAAGCACATCGTCATGAGTGTCAAAGGGGTGAAATTGATGAAACCTGCGTGAAACTATCAAAGGAAGACATTTTAGCGCTCTTACCTTAGTGAGTGCCAAGTGAACTGCTGCTGGTCATTAAGCAGCCTCAAAGTAGCTCCAAAGAGAACGACACAAGAACAAAAAGATCTTGCCCATGCTAGCTCTCGTACATTGTTCTGACATATTTCATTTATGAAAACGTGGCTAATATGGCGTAAAGAGATAATAGCACTCGTTGTTACGGCAGGATATGATAAGCATGATATAGATATGGACGGTGTGCATTGAACGAAGGCATTGGCTTACACCATAGGGCTGGAGAAACTATCCTAATACTTAACGTGGTGAGTGCAATCACCCGCTAGTAAATTGTGTTTGTTTTTCGCAGCCGCAAGTGTTAATCAACAGGCTCACGGATGTTCAGGCCTGAAAGAAGGAGATTAAAACTGCATCAAATAAATCCCGATATCCTCATGTGAAATATCCGCAGATAATTCTAGCTATAGAGTGCGCATGAGCTAACGAGGATGCTGGTCTGCTTTGTGGACAACAGAATGTTTCTTTGCGCTATTCCAAGCGCGGCACCTAATTGACGAGACATAAATGGGTCTTCGGTAAGAAATTGCTCTTCATTAAACGAAATTAACCTCTAATTAATCCACTTAAGTAGAGTTAACGTTAGAATGTGCGTATTATTGGCAGGGACATCGGGTCCCAGAGAAGCTAACCGTTTTGCCATTTTGTGTTGAAGTGAGAAAACAGTTAAATTTGGTAACAGCATCATCAATGCGAATGCGTTAGCTGTAACCGATATCAAGCACTGAATAAAAGCATAGAGAGATTGCATGTCTTTTGCCTCATAAATAGTGGATTTTAATTGTTTTATGGTTTCATTAGAAATGCATCCTTCGCGACTATTATGACGCCAATTTACATGCTCTTGACTCAATGTAACATGATTTTAATGCGATGAAAATGATTCCTTAGTTGAGATTTTGCGCTTTTACATGGAGTTTTCTATGTTTTTTCCCTTGACCAATGACGGTTGAGATGTTGCTGTGTACCTTAAGATGCGCATTGTGACTGATCATATAATGGGTTAAAGAAACTTTTAAGAATGTAACAGTGAGTACAAAATCACACCAATGATTGCCTCTTTCAGTAATATGTTTCAAAATTTGCGAAAAAACTTAGTAAATTATGACACATTCAGGCCCACTACAGTATAAGCAGAGAGGATGACTAAGTTGTGCTGCAAAATGTTAGCGAATGATTTATAAGTATCGGCATGAGAGAAAAAATCCGGACATGAAAGTATAATGCCAAACTTCTGCAAAGGTATTTGAGCGATTTTAATGCGACTAGCTGCGACTGCATAGAAAGGGCAGATCGGCGAATCCGTTGGCTGCAACTTTAAGAACAGAATGAATAAATGGTCTTGCCATGTATTCTCATCACTTAGGCACATCGACTTCCCCAAATGAAGCGCTCCTGTCCCTTTCTACCAAGCTCTTATTTCGTGGGCACAGAATAGCGAGGAAGTGAACCGTTCGTCTATTGCGCCTGATTCTGTAACTTCCAAATTACTGAGTGACTCGTCTAACGAAACAGACTTTAATGTATCATTTAAAAGCATAAAGGATTAATCAAGAAATGAGACGTGAGTTAGCTCACCATCGTGCAAAATATCCCTGTGTCTTTGGAGGCAGCAAAAGAACCGGTTGCTGTATCCGCAGAAAGTGCGCGCAAGACACCCTATTTCTAGCAAGAGGTAAGAGGAACTGCTTACATGAACAATCGAGCGAGAATGGTCTTGACATCATGTAATGGTGCATGAGGGCTTCGATTACTTTGCTGAAGTGCATTAAGTAAAATGAAGGTCGAAATGCGAGACATGTGGAGGCACGTGCCTGTGTGCGCTGCTTTGAAATGGGACCGAAGTTAACGTTGGTCCCTGAAGTGCCGGAGGCAGAGGGGACAAACCGCTACAAGTGGTGATATGACCACTTGAAGTCGTCTTACTCTCCACTTCGGATAGCCTCAACCACTGAATGGGACCCGCGATTTCATTGAGGTGCACTCGGAGGTCAGATTTGACTTGCAATACTAGCGCCTCGCATGGCGGCGCCATTACCTTTGACCACCTTAAGCACTTACTTTGCCAGTCTCTCTAAAGTACTCACCTACGTCCTGGAGTACTTCACTACCACCGGATTGACTAATTGTAAGTCCTCAGAAACCATATTGCTATTCCGAATTCCCTACCTCTCGCTTTCCTCCACTCAAAGCATTTGTGCTGCCAGCTGTAGTTTGTTGAATAGGCAGTTCCCTGTGCCTTCTGATGACGTGTGGCCACCGAAGATGCTTGGCCTTTTGGGATAGGCATGTATGCGCACATTCGTACGTGCTATGCAATTTTCCATGTCGTTCTAGCTCTTGATGATTAAACGTGATCGCTGGTGTTGTAATAGTTGTATAGCTGCTTCTCCAATACTTCATCTTCCTCTTCTCTTATAGCTTAAGCCAAATCAAGACATCGTCAATTGTAGAGAAGATATGCTTACTTACTTATTGGGATTCTGTACTTTTACGTGGATTTATTATGCTTGAGCGTCGTGCATAATTAAACAGATTTTGCAGAGATTTTGCGCAGAGAAAACAAGCACCGACTGAATATTCCCTGAACCACACCTCAGTAGTCTCACCAAACTCATAATGCACAACTGCGTTCTGAATAGGCCACTCTATATTACTTGAAGTTTCAACGGTTTGTGTACCATAAAATGTCTTCAACATGCATCACGAGATAATTATTGCAGCGATAAATGAATGCATGCTAGAACGCTGACTTGTAGCAGGCAGCCAAAGACTCTTGGCATCACCTGTCCGTTTATCACAGCACACTCTACCACCTCACTGAGAGACTTGATTTGCATGCCGCGAATGATTCCGAATGCAATGCGTGAGCAAATTCTGGAACCAAACGGGTCCCTTATCTACCCACCGGTCATCCTGGATGTCAGTTGCTAAGGTTTCGACTATTTTCTGCCCACTGTCACGATGTATCCAAACAACTCCGTGACAAGTATACCCTCCATCCCATCCATGTCTAGTTATGTCTATATGATAATCCCTTCTTTTCCACTCCCTGGTTGGATCATTCCGGTAGTTGAAAATAGGTTATGAAGATGAATGAGTCACGGGTGAATTGTGTTTTGCTACTAGCGGATCGTTAGGCATAATGTGGCGCTTACAAAGCCACTTGACGAAGTCCTCGTCCTTTGTGAGTAAAGAGCAGCAGCTTCGTTGCTATAGTCAAGGGCTCAAAGCTTACTCATCAAAGTTGCAGCCATTCTCATTTAATTTACAGTTGTTACATTCAGTCATAACTACTATCATTATGCCAAACGAAATACCTCTTTCCGCTTGCCACTACGCCATGAGAAAGGATAACGTTTGTATTTTTGAGGCCATGCGGAATTCACCTTAGACTACGGATTTCGAGTATGTAAACACTTATCATTATACCCTGAAGTGTCAAATTTTGAAATGATGGATTTAAAAAATTGACGCCAATTTCCCTGATGCAGTTCAAATTTACCGAGATGACGCATTAAGGCGGAATATACGCTGTGCATTTTTCAAGTCGATGCGCATGATGTCGAGTCTGTGGATAAATATTGTCTAATTGTGGATTGGTGATTTTGCCCTTGCACAAGCAGAGTGTGACCATTGGATCCCATCTTTGAGCAAGTCTAAGGACGTGAACTCGTATGCTGAATCCGCCTATTGAGAGGCATTTCAGTGGCGCTAGTAACCAGCCTCACAATTTAGCAGAACCAAGGTGCCCCATGCTGAAGCAGGGCGACGTGTGGTGAGTGGAGTTGTGTCGGCAATTTTCCACCTCACTTCTGTGCAGTGAAATGAAGTTCTTCACTCAGGTGTATGGATACCATCTTTTACGAAGCGCAGGCAAGTGACAAAGAAAGCATCACCATGGTCACATTATCAGCCACACCAAGGTCAACTGGTCATTAATGTGGACCCACATTTCACCCAGCCGCGCAACGGATGCCGCCTCTTTGTTGTGGTCATCGATTCTTCGACTTACATATGCTGTCTTATAATAGGCCCGCAATCCGTCGGACTCATCTTCCATGGCTTGAGAGCTCGCATTATTTTCTGTATTTCATGCATGATGTCCGGTTCAAGGCTCTACCAAATTTAGCACGCATAGAGGAGAATTGATAGCTCCTTTCACCACCTCATGGCTACCATGTTACAGCAGGTGATCTGGTATGGCGCTTTTATAAATTATAATTGCGTTGATGCTTCAACCTAAAGAACTCTAGATTTCTCTTTCTAACAATTCCTGATGGATATCTGTCTTAAATGCGGTTCGGTAAGAGCTTGACTACTGTACCAGTGTAGCAATGGTGAAAGAAAGAGAGAAAATTATTTTGTAGAAAACACATGATGGCGTGCTGCGGTAAAAATGATTGGTCATTGCTCACTAAACGCACGTTCCATCATTAAATGAGCACGAGTGTACGTTGGTAGGCCAAATTTCTCGTCTTTCTGCTAGTAGTAGATATCGATGTGACAGCTTCATTAAGCGTAACCCTCTGGTCAACCGACTTATGCCAACTCGCTGCCAACACCACTTCCATGGTTCACCGTAGCCTGATATCCAAGCCATGCGCCCGTTGTTGTGTGAGGAATAAACATACAAGCAGGAGTCAAACATCTATTGCATGAGGGTGCTTACGATTGTAACCAGTCGAATACCAGCCATATGCGCTCATCAACTCAGAAGGTAACCATTCTCAAGGCATTATTACTCGAACAAAGTGACAGGAACGAAGCAAGCATAACAGAAAATTGTGTTTGTAAATATGGAGTCATTAAATATGAAGTGATTAATTGTCGTTGGCCAGACACGAATTATCGTCGACCCGTCGCATGTCCTGCATCACGGCAGCCTGTAGTGGAGAAAGATTGCGTTGGCAATCGCAGCTTACAGCTCATGATAAATTAAGGGGATAAAAGTTCCACAAATTGTTACTTACCTACCTGGGTGTTTTGACAAGTTTGCTGGGTGTGGCAGTGATTCCTTTTGAGATATAAAATAAATAAGTCGTTAGGAATGTCGCTGTATATATGCATGTAAAGTGGCTGTGAGTTTCGCTGCAAGAAGCATTAATGGATGGGACCTGGCAATAAAATTAACATTTGCCTTCATGTTCTGCTACAGCTAGAGAATTTGACGGCGCGCAGAGGCTTACCTCTGGCCGGTGTAGTAATGACCTGGATGTAAGCACGAGCGCATATCAAAAGGCGCACTACATACACAGCCACATTGTAGGTCGAATAGGGTCCCAGACCCCCAAGAAGAAGGCTCTTTTCTGAGAAGACTGTGAAGTTCGACCTGACGAAAATGTAATACGTTCCCAACGCGGTTAGGCCAATTACGTCCGGGCTCCCACCACTCAACTCGTCAGCATTCCAAGTTAACTCGATGGAGTTAGGGCTAATCTGGCCCCAGGCGAAGGATGGCGGAAGCGTGAAAATCCCCGTGACTAGTCCTTTTGCCGTTGACGCTTCATACAAAGCAAGACAGAGCCACTCTTGAGCAAAATGCTGTTCACTGGTAGGCAATCTTGTGTTGGATTAACAAATCCACAGAAATGCTACTTCTACAATGTCAACCTTCCGTGCAACTTATGATACCAGCGGAAAATGAGCGTTGGACTATTACGCCGTGGCAAATCTTGCTATTTATAATAGATCCATCACTTAAGATTCGCGAAACCCATGTATGTAAGGCAGCTATGAGAGACGACGCAGGAAACATTTACAGCTGGGACATAGTAAAAGAAATAGCATCTGCCTTCATGTTCTTATACATGAAGCACCAGAGCAGCATAAATATTGAGTTACGAAATGGGACTGCGTGTACAGGCTTACCTTTGGGCGGTGTGGTAATAATCTCAGTGTAAACCTGAACGTAGATAAGATAGCGCACTGCCATTACAGTCATACTGTACCTCGAACAGGGTTTCAGACCACTAAGCTTGAGCTTTTTATCTGAGAAATCTGCAGATTTCGACTTGAAGCATTGGTATGATATTCCCACTGCAGTTGGGCTAATTGTGTCTGCGTATTCGCCACCCAATTCGCTAATATTCCAACTTAACTCAATGAAGTTGGGATCGATGTGGCTCCAGTTGAAGGATTTCGGAAGCAGGGGCCTTCTTATGATTGGTCCTTTTGTGGTTGACGCTTTATGCAAAGTAAGGTAGAGGAGTTGTTGAGCGAAAATGGTAAAGTCTTATGTTTCATTTAGCAATAAAAATTGTGATGCATGCACCTAACAGCATGAAAATAATGTTAGCCTGCAAAAGCGTTCAACGACTAATCCCGACTTAACTCAAACAGTATACCACATTGCACAATGATAAATTGACATCATTCATTGATACGCAGTCCTGTGTTAGAGTCATAATTTTGCAGGAATATTACTTCCACTAGGTCAGCCTTCCGTATATGCCGTGCTGCCAACAGGGAATAAGCGTAGGAAAATCACGAAGTGAGTAAATGTCAATGTTATAGCTCAAAATGGAGCATGAATTCATTAAAGGAACTGATCAATGAAGCTGGTAGTGCTCTCTGTCAGACACTCAATCGTACATGGATATGGGAGCACATATTTGAAAAGAACATGCCTCTCCTTGCACCGCTTCCCACAGCCCACACGGTGGTCAACAATAGCACGAGACTGAATTGAAGAACGCTCTTCAGCATCTTGAATGTGCTGCACTCAACTCACGGCGCTTTTGTGGCAATACCCCACATTCATGTTAGCCTATGAGATATCTTGATGCTGACCTTATACTCACTACTGATTTTTTGCATATAGTGCAACCCCTGATGTGCTGCTCGAGTGAATTCAACTCCAACCTTCAAGCTTGTTATCACTAAAGTGCACTGAGTCTTGAATCCTGTGAAATGCAAAGCGGTAAAACGCAATGAAATCGCGTGGTGATGTTAGTGTTACTTTAATTTGCCCATGGCCTCCTAAGACGTCGATATGAATTTCAAAGTGCATGCCATCGCTCGAGCAATCGACAGCAGTTGTCAGCGATTGCGAACTAATCAGCAAGTACACAAAAGATTTCAAATGAGTTATCAGTTGCATCTACACCCACAAAGCATGGTTTAGGCATATACAGTCCGGATTATCATAACATGGCGAGGAGTGCCTTATGATTCTTTGGAGTTGGAAACTACCAAATGCTCATTTTCACGTCCTTGTCGAATAAACTGTCTATAAGCGGTTCCTCCCAACGATATTTGCACTTGGTGCGGTTGAACGGTTGTGATTTACCGGCGATTTCCTTCCTTTATTATCTCAGTAATGCAATTGACAGTTGGTAGATACGACATTTAAACGCCCATCGGTTCGCGTGTCGACCTTCAAAATTTTAAGTCCTGCTCAATCTACAGCTGAAAACGCACTCGGCCGCCATAGCCCACACATCTACAACAATTTTTATGGCCATTTTCTCTCAAGAGAAGTCCTAGTGGTTTGTTTTATCATCCCAATTATCGTCTGAGTGGTTGTCCCACAAACGTTGAGGGTGACGACTAACGTACATAGCCAGTGGCGTGACTTTTTTGCACTTTGATGGTCTTAGAAGCTTCTCTGAACCCACCATACGACCAGTTGCAGCTCACTTTTTTTGGGCCAACCGCAACGGCTCACCTACAACTCATTTGAGTAAGGGCGTTGTGAAACCTTCCACGTGAAAGTCACGCGCATTTTAGAATTCCCACTCCCTTCAAATTCATGGCTTCGTCTCCCTTTTATTAATCCGCCAGCAACACATCAAATTCCTGTATCGTTTGCTAGTCCATATTTGGTTCGCTTTAACAGCATTTTAAAAATATGTGACGAATGTTGAAAGAACTAGAGAGACTATGCGGACCGCTGACAAAATGCCTGCATTTTAAAAGCAGGTTCTAGAAATTGAGGTAAATGGGGCTTAAGTGGAGTCATAGAGCAGTCCTGGCTGCTTCGGTTAGCGCATTGGAATGGTGGATTAAATAAGGGTTAGAATTCAAGTCCGCATTTGAAGTTTAGTTGCCGCCAAAATGAGCGCAATCGTAAGGCCCAACATGGATATGATATTATTTTGAATATCATAACCGGTGAGGCAAGGGTGAGAAATGTTACTGAATGCCTTCGTGTCTACCACACACTCTCGCTCTGCCGTTTAAGCTGTTGCAGTGATGACAGTAGCCAATATCCACAACCTGGCAGCTGCGATGCAGACAGTGGGAGAGGCTCAGCATGAACTCCCACCTGGCATGTGATAACACGAACTCATTCAAGTAAAGGGAGGTGCTTGCACATAATGAAATGAATACCATGCATTTCTCAAGACATTGAATGCTAAGTTCTTTCTCTATATGTATGATAGTTTGCCACTGGATGCAATGAGGAATTCCGACATGCTCAAATGTGATGCTGAATAGGTCCTGCTAAGATAGTAATGAGGAGTAGTGCAGATTGCTTTTTGATACACTCCTTGCCTTGTTTGTCTCTATTCATACAACTCGATTTTAATCTGCAAACCTTTCGGTCAGTATTCTGCCTATTCTCCCTAATTCTTGAAACACTCAATACCATTCCCATATTTTATGAGGATCCCCAAGGTGAAACCAATATGCATTACTCACTTATTCAATGGTTAGTGTGTCACTGGTAGATGAACAAGTTAAGGCGAAGTCCATGAATGTGAAGAAAGTAGCAGCCTTTCACGTAGAATTTTTTAAAATATATTTACTTAAATGGGTGCCAGGTGAGCTGCTTTGCTTGACCCAAGCATGTAAGTTGCAATGGAGTGTATGATGGGTTCAGAGAAGTTTCTAAGACCATCAAAGTACAACGAGGTCACGCCACCGGCTATGGTTTTCAGCCGTTAATTCCAATATTTGTGAGTTAAACACAAATTAGACGGTAGTTGTACTGAGAAAATAAACTACTATGGCCTCACTGGGGGAAAAAAGCGGCCACAATTTTGCTAAAGAGATGCAGATTATGGCAGCCGAGTGCATTGTCGGCAGTAGTTTATGCGGAAATCAAAATTTTGAAGGTCGAAACACCAACTGATAATCATTTAAATGTGGTGCCTATCTATTGTTATTTAAATTGTTGAGATGATTAAGAGGGAAAGGGATTTCCAGTAAATTACAAGCATTCAACCGCACCATTTGCAAATGTCATTGGACGAAACCGCTCCTGGAAGTTTTACTCGATGAGGACGTGAAGATGAACACTTGGTGGTTTCCAACTCTAAAGTATCATAAAGTGCTCTTTATCATGGTATGATAATTTGGACTGTATATGTCTAAATCACGTTTTGTGGGTGTGGATGCAACCAATAACTCATTTGGAATATTTGTATGTAATTGCTAACTAGTTCCCGATTGCTAACGATTGCTGTCGGTTGCCAAAACGACGAAATGCACTTCGAGATTGATATTGATGTCTTAAGAGGCCTTGGCCAAAATAGTCAACGGTGGAGTGACACGAACGTCAACACGTGTTCTCATTTCGTGTTACTGCTTTGCATTTCACATGATCAATACTTTGTGCACTTTAGTGATAACAAGCGTGAAGGTTGGCATTAAATTCACTCAAGCAGCACATCAGGGGTTGCACCATGTGCAAAAAACAGTAGTGAATATTAGGTCATCATCAAGATATCTTATTGGCCAACATGAATGTGGGTCGTTGCTATAAAAAAAAACACCATGAGTTGGGTGCAACACATTCAAGATGCTGAAGAGCGTTCTTCAATTCAGCCTCGTGCTATTGTTGACCACCGTGTGGGCTGTGGGAAGCGGTGCAAGAGAAGGTAAGTTATTTGTAAATACTTGGCTCTCATGTGCATGCACGTGTGAGCGTTTGACGGAGAGCACTACTAGCCTTACTGATCAGTTTCTTCCACTGTTTTGATGCACTACTTTAAGGTGGGGCACAGGCATTTACTCACTTCGCGATAGCCCTAAGCTTATTTCCTGCAGGTATCATGAGGCACATGGGAGGTTGACATTGTGGAAGTACTATTTCTGCAAAATTGTTGCTTTTACATAGGACTGAGCATTACTGAATAATGCCTACCAATTATTGCCCTATGCGGCACACACTGCTTAATTTGGGTCAGGATAAGTAATTAACCGCCTTTGCAGACTAACATTATTTTCATGCCATTAGGTGCATACATCAGATTTTTCGTGGTTAAATGAATCATAGAGCCTCAGTATCTTGGATCAACAATGTCCCTACTATGCTTTTCATCGTAGTGTCAACGACAAGAGGGCCGCTCGTGGGAAGATTCCCGCTTCCGCCATCCTTCAAATGGAGCTGCATTGGTACCAACTTCGTTGAGCTAAGCTGGAATGTTAGCGAATTGGGTGAAGATTACGCAGACACAATTAGCCTAACTGCAGTGGGAATTTCCTACCAGTACATCGATGTAAACTTTACAGATTTTAAAGATGGAAAACTCATCCTTGAGGGCCTGAGACCCTGTTCGCTCTACTTTATGAATGTAAAAGTCGTGCGCCTTTTTAAATACGTTCATGCCTACGGTCAGTTTATTATTACAGCCTCCAAAGGTAAGCTTGTACACGCAGTTCCATTTTGCCTTTCCAATTTTCCGTTGTGGAGCTTTCTGCTCAGAACACAAAAGGAGATATTACTTTTGCTGCCATGACAGAGCTGTCTATTTTCGTTGCAACGCACTTCATTTGCTTTAGACATCTAGTCCGTTACATCCCTAACGACTCATCTATTTTTTATCGCAACATTAACCAAATTCACGATAGTCTTAAGCTCCTTTCTTGCTGGCATCATGAGATGCATGGGAGGTTGGCATTGTGGAAGTAATACTTCTGCAGAATTGTTGCTTTTACATAGGACTGAGTATCACTAAATAACGCCTACCGATTATTGTCCTATGCGGCACACACTGCTTAAGTAAGGTCAGGTCAAGTATTTAACCGCTTTTGCAGACTAACATTATTTTCATGCTATTGGGTGCATACATCAGATTTTTCGTTAGTAAATGAAACATAAGGCTTCAACACTTTGCTCATCAATGGCTCTATCTTGCTTTGCATGAGGTAGTATTTCCAAAGGGACCAATCATGGAAGTAGCCGTGCTTCCGCCATCCTTCAAATGGACCCGCATTGGTCCTACCTCCATAACATTAGGATGGGATGTTGCAGCACTGCCTGAAGAATACGCAGAAGTAGTTATCCTAACTGCGGGAGCAAGTTCTTACCTATTCTTTCGGATGAACTACACAGCGTACTCTGATGGAAGCCTCACTCTTAGGGGACTACAACCCAAAACGGAATACAGTGTGACTGCAGAATTAGTGCGCCCTGGTAAAGACGTTCTTTCCTACAGTCAGGTTATTACTACAAGGGCCAAAGGTAAGCCTGTGCATGCAACTCTATTTTGCAACGCCATAATTTTCTCCGTTATGGTGCATTCTGCACCAAAACATGGAAGCAAATGTTGATTTTGTAGTTAGGTCTTAGATATTAGCGTTTCTTCTACCGCAACCCGTAGTTGCTTCACATACATAGGTTTCGCGATAGCTTCAATGACTTTTCTAATTTGCATAGCAAAAGGCAAGCCCACCAAATCTGCCAAACCTGCTGCGAAAATAACGTAGGTTAGTACAAATATTTAAAAGTTATATCTACGCCAATTGTCAAGGCCTGTTTCCTGCTATCGCCGATGCAACCTTTCTCCATTACAGGCTACCGTGATGCAGGATATGCACCGTCCGACCATCATACGCGTCTGCCCGACGATATTGTGCCAATTCATCTTTGATAGTTCCATATTTATGAACACAAGGTTTTATTATGCTTGCTTAACTTATGCCAATTTTGCTCTAATAAATAAGTCTTGAGATTGGTTACCTTCTGACCTGATGGGCGCATGAAAGCTGGCATTCGAGTGGTTTCAACTTCAAGCAGCCTCATGCCATAGAGTTCTAACTCTTGTATGTCTTTTTATTTTTCACACAACAACGGACACATGACTCGGGTAATTGGCTATCGTAACCGATGGAAATAATGTTGTCAGCGTGTAGACATAAGTTGTTTGAAGGAAGGGTTCTAGCTATTGAGGCTATCACGTGTTCTAAGTGTTGCTATACGCATGGTGAATTTGGTCAAACCTTGAAGCTTATGTCATAAGTATCTAACAGCCGTAATTGTTGTAATCGAACTTCACAGTGAGTTCATTTGAAACTCATACAATTTTATGATAGAATCACTCAATTTGGCGTGGTGTTCATTGGCATAAAATAACAAGAAACTTGGACAGCTTACCATGTTGCACCAAGAGCACTAAAGAATTGAGAGCCAGAAGAATTCGAGTCATTTAAATGTACGGATCCGTGTGTAGTGCTATGAAATCTGAGGTGCCGAAAGCGGACTTGACAAGCCACTGCTATGGCGCCCTGCGGCACAAGCAGAAACTAGTAATAGCGATATGATAGAAAGAAGACGAATGTTCCGACAATGTTGAAGAGTGTTGCCTTCTAGAAGGGGCTAGCTGTTTGGTGAACTGTGCTTAAAGCGAAGAGTATGGAACATCAACCTTCATTATGAGAGGTGATGCTGTGACTTCTGGTTTCCCTTATTCACCCACATTTAGTCTGTTTCAACTTCTTGAACATCTCTACTGTAAGCGTTGAATAAACGAACCATCCATCTATCACTCCATTTCTCCAAATTCCGGACAGTAGCAAGGCTCCACCGATTGGATTGAGTAGAGATGCCTAAGTGGAGAAACATTTGGCTTGCAAACACATCAATTCTCTGGATAAGAAACACGCATATCGTTGCAGATTGGACGTCGTCAGTCCAGGAAGAGGAGGAAGGAGTAAACTATAAGATCACGTAGTCTTCAAAACCGTGACCTGTTTAGAGTACTAAGTGTAAATCCTCCATCTAATTGTAGGGAAAATGCAGAAGTTGAGTGGATGTGATGCAGAAGTTATCAGTGCTGTTGTTACTGCCATCATCCAGGGCAAAATAAAGTCAGGACTGTGATGTTGCACATTCCTGTAACCAGCTGTGGGAAATATGAACGGAGTTTGCTCGCGTAAGTGCAGTGCGAGTGGATAGATTTGAGAGCAAGGCCATTGTTCTGCGACCAAATTGGCAGGGAGACGACACGTTCATTAGATTCCTGTTTACTGTGGCCACGTACACAACCATGGGAGGGTACGCGACTAGCTTATGCAAACAGTGGCACAAGACTTGACGCTGATGGGGGTGTGCGCGCAAAGTTACTCCACACACACGCCTCATTGCCTATGCAAACACTTTTACGTTGGTGAAGTAGGCGTATCGCCACTAGTGTGTGAGACTGCAAAATGCATCGATGGGCTAACAATCTGTCAAACATCTCTTCAGAAAGTAGTATTGGATTTTTAGAAACAAGACATCAAATGGGATGCTTAAATCCTAAATCCATCGCGTAATTATCTTTTTTCCGACGATCTGAGAACGTCGAGACATTGCTTAGGTTCTCTATAAGCCAGGATTTATGCCATCTTTACCTTTCATCGTCAAAGTTCTATTTAGAGTCTTACCGTCAACATCAAGATCAACCGAAGTATCGGCCAACGTGTCGTGATTTCGCATTATTCAGTAACGTCTTCTTATTCAATGCCTGTTTTTCCTTTAGTCCATCCATACACAACGTCGGTTATCGCGCTAGGTGTCATGATTTTATCAATCTTTGTTTCTCCCAATATCCTTCATTTGGTAGCACGTGGCTCATTTATGCAAGCATGGCTAAAAGCTTCCACCATAGCCGAATTTCCGCCACAGCTGTCACATGGATTGCTATTTTAATTCTCGCCAGCTAGTCAATGCCCCGCATCGCTAAACCGATCGTTCGCCGATGAATTGCTACCGTCATCCATGGCTCGAGTGGGTATTTAAAAGCTTTCACTACTTTTCAGTCGTACGGATGGATTATCAACAGAATCGGGCAAAGCAATTGCCCTCATTTCGCAAGTGCTGTTTCGCTCCTCCCTCCTCCTTCCACCGTTTACTATCGCGCCAGTTCTCTCGCTTCTGGCTTTGACCTTAGTTCCACCCTTGCATGTGTGCTAGCCTTCCTCCCTTTTAGGTCGCTCTCAGGACACACGGTTATGTGCACGCCTCTCTTCGCCTGACCGGTTAACAGTCACGCTTTCTCCACCCATTTGTTTATCACCTATCCACACCCACTCATCTTGCTCATACTTACCACTACTTTTCCTTCTCTCTAAAACTGACGATGTGAACATGAAGACGATGCCGTATGTGAAGCTAGGCTCCTTTTTTTCCCGTTTGGAAGCCCTCCTCTACTCACAAGAATATTCAGTCAACCACTGCTCTCTTAACCCGTTGCAGCTAAGCAGGGCTCTACTCCCACTGGAGCAACAAATTGTTGCACTGCTACCATTTGATTTGGGTTCATGGATTCAAGGAGGCACTCTGCCCCATCAGCTAGCACCGCTAACTCACGCATTTCCCATGCTCTCTCTAGGCAGCTTCGAGTGAACTCCTCAATGGTGTGCTTTTAACCAGTGCCAACCTACCGATTGCACACGTTGGAATTTCATCTAGCCCACTTGGAAGGCAAATGTAAAACAAATTATGGGTCCACTCGCATCTCTAATCTCACACCTCTTGAAGCAAAACTTCTCTCAATCTCAGAAGATTTGTTTCTCCTTCAAGATGTGTCGAATCACCAGAACCTCTTCATTGAGCAATAACGCAATATAGAGGAGGAATGACAGCGTCTGAAAGCCTTGTGAGTTAAGTGCGTGCAAAATGCTCTGCCACAACACCGGATCATGCAAGCAGTGGTGTGCACCTGCTTCAGCTCTCTCCAGATCCTGCCAGTGGTTGTAGTGCTTCTAAGACTACGACTTCATCCAGTTTCTTTAATGACTTCTCTCTTCAACCCACTTTGCGTTTTGCTCACTTAAGTCGATTTCGGTAGGCGGTAATGTTGACTCGCCGTTCGGTGTTTGTCCTTGCCAGCTTTATCCGCATCCAGTATCCAAATGGCTCTTTCTACTATCACGACAGCCCAACCACGTTCGCTTTCTTAGTTCCTATCCTAGCCTTCGTCGATTTATGTGTTCTCTAATCCCAACAATCCCTTCCTCCCCTCCAATCCATCCAGCTGGTCCGCGGTTGCCATTGCAATTGATGGTAGTAACTTGGGACAAAACCACCCATCACTACTGCGGCAAGCGACTTGGACAGTCGTTTGGCCGAAATTGCTGGTCTATTGCCTGTCATCAACACAAGCACCATGGCTGGGATTACAGGTATCAACTAAACAGGTCTTGTCAAGCTAAAACAACAGCAATCGACTGTCGTTGCCTGCTTCTGCAATAAATCTCCGGGAGACACCAGGTGTACTACAGCCCACTCCCGTCAACAATCACCCTCTCACGAGTCAGTTTAACTCAGTTCCATCTTTTAATGCTGATAGTTGATGACTCAAATAGTAATTCAATGCGAATGGGATTTGTCCCCAACAGCAATAAGAGTGGGTGAAACTCCGCTGATTTTATTGCGAAAATGGCATTATTGCTCAGTGTGTTTGATGTGTCAGTCACTTCAAGTACCTTGGAGTCAGTCCACTTTGTAATAAGGTAGATTAGGTTCCCTACGCTTCCATTTGGCTAACCGTCACTTTTAAATGCTAGGCAACTTTTGTAACGCGAAGGCGAACAAGCCTTTGAGACTTCTTAAGCCGTGTTATCCAGGCGCTAACGAATTCCGAAGGGCATTCTCGGAGCACGCTGGAGAGACTCAATCGAATGTCACATTGTGCACTTCTACGCTGTCCTTGGCGCTCCCACTTTTACGGTCTCGTGTTGACCATCACAGAATGTAAGGTTCATCCATCCCAGAATCTGTGTGGTGGGGTGCATTACATGGCATTTAATGGCACTTCTCAGCCACAACATGGCTCGGCTCAATAAGAAGTGGAGCATTACCACTTGTGATGAAACTAACTCCTTCAAGATTTTAAGAAATACCTTTTGACAGGTTTAACTCGTCCACCTCTCAAACGTTGGTGGTGGAGCACTTTGTTTCCTCTTGACTTAATGATTGGTATTTTTTCGCCTTGGTGTACTATCTTGCAGTTTTTCTGGTAAGCCTATTCACCCTCATCGACATTTTGTTTCGAAGGCATATTTCGCCCCCAATTCGGAGGCATTGCTACACTGGTACAGTAGTCAAACTCTTACCGAACCGCACTTAAGTCAAGGTATCAACCAGAAATTGTTTGAAACAGAAATTAGGAGTTCTTTGAATAGGAGCACCCGCGCAATTATCATTTATATAAGTGTCACACCAGATCAACTGATGTAACATAGTAGTCATAATGTGGCAAAAAGGAGCTATCAAATATCCTTCTTTAGCAATCCCAACCACTTACGCTTTCGACCACCAACTACCCTGATCTGCAACCTCACATAGGTCGAGTCCTTTGATATGCTGGGGATTATTGCCACCTCATTAACCTCCACCACCCTCATCACTGCTCTTCCAATGCCACTTGTCGCCGAGATTTGAAGTGCCCCTTGTCTTCTGTTCTAGCAACTGCTGCGAGCACATGGAGTGGATTGTTGCCCTATGTGAGATGATCGGTCTCGTCGACTAGCAGGGTTCGAATTAGTCTAAAATGTCTGACATTTGTAAGTAGGGGGAAGAGTTGATTGGTGTGTTGAGCTCTCGAGCATTGGAAGCGTTGTTATTATGCCATGGAGGAGGAGTCTTCCGGCTTGCGATCCTACTGTCAGCCAGCATGTGTAAGTCGTCGATTCGATGACCACAACGAAGAGGCGACATCTGGTCTAGCTTCCATGTCTACTGTAGCGTTTCGCGGCTGAGTAACATTTGAGTCCAGCTTAATGGCCGATCAACCTTGCTGTGGTTGACGATGTGACGCTAATGATGTTTCCCCGGTCACTTGCCTGCGTTTCGCTACGGACGCCATCCACACAATTAAGCGAAGAACTTCATTTCGCTGTGAAGAAGTAATATAGAAAATTGCCGTTACAAATCCATTTACTACACGTCGCCTTCCCTCAGTATGTGGCACCTTGCTTCTGCTAAATTGAGGCTGATTACTAACGCCACTGAATTACTGCTCAGTAGACGTTACATGGCGAATTCAGTGTACGGGTTCATTTCCTTGGCCTTGCTTAATAGATGGTGCCTAGTGGTCACTCTCTGATGATGATGAGTGCTTGTGCAGGAACCAACTCTTTGGTCCAAAATTCGACAGTAGTTACCCACAGTCGCGATATCATGCACATCCTCCCGAAAAATACACTGCTTACGTTTTGCCCTCAATGCGTTGCCTCGGCTAATTTTAACTGCATAAGGGAAAATTGGCACCAACCATTCAAATCCATCGTTCCTAAATTTGACAATTCAAGGAATGATTGATAGACCTTTCTATGCTCGTAATTCGCAATCCGAGGTGAACTCCACATGGTCTAGGGATTACAAACGTGATCTTTCCTCGTGGCCTAATGAGAATGGGGGACGAAATGTTTTGATGGGCACAACAATAGCAACTATAGCTGAATAGGACAATTGCGAATTAACTAAGAATAACTGCAACTTGGGGGAGTAAACACTGAGCCCTTAACACTACCAACGACGCTGTTGATCTTTGCTCAGATAAGACAAGGCCTTCGTCAAGTGGCTTTGTAAAGGCCACATTGTACCTTACGCTCTACTACATCGCAAACACACACTTCATTTGTGACACGTTCTCCCCAAATCTATTCTCAACTACCGGAATGCTCCAAACAGGGGGTGGAAAAGAAGGGATTATCATATTAACATAACTAGTCATAAATGGGGTGGGGGAGACACTTGCCACAGATTTGTTTGGATGCTGAAAATAGTCTAAACTTAGCGACGTACATCCAGAATAACCAGTGGGTAGATAAGGGACCAGTCTAGCTCCAGAATTGGCTCACGCATTGTGTTCAGAAACATTCACAGCATGCAAATCAAGTCTCTCAGTGAGGTGGTAGAGTGTGCTGTGAAAAACGGACAGGTGATGCCAAGAGCCTTTAGCTGCCTGCTACGAGCCAGCGTTCTAGCATGCACTCATTTATCGCTGCAATAAATATCTCGTGATGCATTTTGAAGACATTTTTCGGTACACAAACCACCGGATCTCCAAGTAATACATGCTGACCTTTGCAGAACGCAATCGTGCATTATGAGTTTGGTGAGACTAATGAGGTGTGGTTCAGAGAATATGCAGTTGGTATTCTTTATCTCCGCGTTAATGAATATGCGAGATTTAATTCATTAAGCAAGACGTTCAAGCATACGAAGTTCACGTAAAAGCACTCTTTCACGTGAAGAGTACAACGACTTCAGGCGGTCATATCATCACTTGTAGTGATTTGCCTCCCCTGCCTCCGGCACTTCAGGTACTACCTTCAACTTCAGTCTCATTTCGAAACAGCGCTCACAGGCACGTCTCTCCTACATGTCTTGCATTTCAACCTTCATTCACTTGATGCACCTCAGCAAAGTAATCAAGCCCCTCATGCATCATTACACGTTATCAAGACCATTCTCACAACAATGCTCATAGAAGCAATTCTTCTTAGTTCTTACTAGAAATGGGATGTTTTGTATGCGTTTTGGCGAAGAGAGCTACCGGTTCTTTTGTTACCTCAAAGTCACAGGAGCGCCTGGCAAGATGGTGAGCTAAATCACTTGCCTCACTTCTTGATTAATCCTTTATGCTTTTCAATGATGCAATAGAGTCTCTTTATTTAGCCGAGTCACTCAGTAATTTTTAAGTTACAGAAACAGGCAAGATGGATAAGCGGTTCAGTTCCTTGCCATTTGGTGGCATGGTAAAAAGAAACAGGAGCGCTTCATTTAAGGAAGCCGATGTAGGAGGATGAGGACTATACGTCGGAAGACCGCTTACTCATTCTGTTCTTGAAGTTGCAGCCAATGGATGCATCGACCTGCCCTTTCTACGCAATCGCAGTTAACCGAATTAAACTCGCCCGAATTTTTTTGCAGAATTTTAGCATGCTTGCCTTATATTCGAGTTTCTCCTTTTTTGCAGATACTTATAACTCATTTGCTTTCATGTTTCAGCACAACTTGGTCATCCTCTCGGCTTATGCTGCAGTGGGTCTGACTGTTAAATGCAATTTGTTGTATGTGATGTAAGGTAAGTTAGCTGGTACATTCGTGTGGCTCACTATGGCTTAGGCATGCCTTAGTATTTACTGTCTCATTGCGAGTGTGCAATGGGGCGATGTATTTACCATCTCAGCCTATAGATGCTTTGTACAGGAATGCACAGCGTGGCTATGTCAAGTGCAGCTGGCTTTGAAATCAAAGTCATTCAGCTTGGATCAAGCAGTCTTCCACTTTCCCTTCGCTTTATTGGAGTAAGTTCAATAACTCAGCCATGTTTCCGGACAAATCCACCGTGTAAGTGGTAGTTTCCTAGTGAACAGGATTCAAAGATAAGTTGGTAATGCCTAGTACTTACCAACAGAAAGTATCTTCGCTACCATGGCATGTTAATCCGGTCTGTGTAACCCTAAATTGTGTAACATGCGTGTGAACGAAAAGTGTCTACATGCCGTAATGTCCAAGAAACCATTCCATTACTGCACGTAGCAGCACCCAGTCGTACGATTTGCTATTTAGTGACTACGTTTGGCTGCCTAGGTCATACAATTTAATGCTGCTGAAATGTATGTCCTTTTTGAAGTATTGAGTGCATATCAAGAAGCTGTCCAACACTTAGGCCAGAATGAAGGAGGCTGACCGTTTTGTCAACGAAATTACTCCACCTTTATGCGAACCTATCGCAAGAAATCACAAAGAAAGTTTACGCACCTGGGTGCCATTTACCGACTATGCTATTTCATACATATCCTAATGCTCTTTACTTTGTGCCTCCTATCAAAAGCACTTTTACCAATAATGTGAAAATGTGCTTTAGTTCATGAGATCGAAAAATCTCTTTACCAAGGCAAATCACCTTTACTCATTGGGACATTTTAAATGATTTTACTCCAATCAAAGTCAAGCAACCTGCTGTAGTGCACTCGGAACTGTGAATTGTGATTAATCACACAATGTTCTCTAGGAAATTTCTATGACTGCTGCAGTGATTACAAAATCACACCACCAGCTATATATTCCAGTTATAGCTTTCAAACATGGTGAAATGATATCCATTGCAGCTGAATAGGAGTTTTATGCACTTCACTTTCCATTGTTTACCACGATGTATCCGTTTGTAGGTGTGCACAGCAATTGCCATTAACTTGCCGAAAGAAGTGGATATTTGACGTCAAAATAGTAATGTGACTGTAAAAGTGTTTGAGCATTCGCCTTCATTCTCCGAATCACATTCATACACTTACAGGACATTATTAGGTTTGTGTACTAGCTCAACCACCTTGATGAAAGGCAATAAAGTGGATGCAAAGGCTGTGCACCTGAGAATGATTTTTGATATGTTCTCCATAATGTCCTTTTAACTACAGTCACCCTCTGCCTGCTTTGGCGATGCTCACTGTGTTATCCTCATCAGAATGAAAGATCTATAAATTGGGTTCTTGTATAACCACAATTTGTGCACTGCCTACTTCCGTTATCCTTGCCATATCTGAGTGCTGTAATTACGTTGGATCTATTTTTCTTGACCCCCTTTCGTCCTGTACCTTCTATCCCCACACATCCACTTCCTGAATCTCCCAGAATAGTCTAGGTAGTTGTGCAAATAGTAATTGGCTGTCTGTTAGATTCAAAGAGCCCCTTGTGATTTAGGTCAAAGTTAACTTTCTCCTGCTTATCCCTCTCTGACCCTTCCTTTCAATGTGGATTATTTTCCAATTCCGTTAGACCTGTTCCTTAGACCACAAGCCCTTTTTATCTCATGCACTCATCTGGTTCATCCTCATAATATCGCATTCATGTTTTTACTACTCTTCACAACATTTCATGCGAACTGTCAAAACATCCTATCTTGCCTGCTCAAGTGATATTTTACCGTCAAGTTTACATTCTTACAGGTACTTTCCTATATTAGCGCTGTGACAGGCGGCGAATTCTACCTTTTTTATCCATTCCAATTCAGTGCTCTCCTGATCATTTTATTTCTCCATTTTCGTCAAACGCGAACTCTCCACCCACCGTACATTAAATGGCCGAATCATTTATGAACCAACTTCATGGTACTACTAGTGGTTCCTCAAGACCGGGTTGAAGTCAAATATTGTGTCTTACTTTCTTCTTATTTCTCCCTCGGTTTCTCCTCTGTCTCCTTCTCCATAGCATTCTAATCTACTCACTCTAGCTAGTGGATCTGTATAAGGAGGTGATTTGGATTAAAATGCACGGTATTGTGAAAATGTATACAGCCAATTGACGTTGTCATCACAAATCAATGACTGTTTTCGCCTAGTTTGAGAGACTGGTTAGAGATATGGGTGGTTTTTCGTGGCCACCCTTGCAAGAGCTAAGCCTTTTGGCTGAAATCACAACTGCCTTAAGCTATTAAGAGGAATTTTACTCTGCATGAGGCCACCTCTCCTGGTTTTGGATCTGAGTTAAATTAAACTCCCCACTATCTTCTGCCTTCTCCCACTTGTAATTGCCAGGACTTGAACGCATTTTGTGTTGCAAGGCATGCAGAAACACAACATACATGCGTTACAATTTAACTAACAGCAGTAGGATATAGCAGTGGATCTGGCAAAATCTTTGGAGGCCAAAGCAAGTTCTGCTTTGCTAAAGTTGGAAATCAAAATATCTTTGAACTTAAGATAAATTATTTGCACCTATTTAACAGATAACAAGAAAAGTATAAGTTAGGCGCTATTATTTTTTCTCAAACTTTAACAAGATTTTTGATAAACTAAAGCATTATACATTGTTTAATGTTCAACAATTGTTAAAGCACTGCAAGTTAAATTAGTAAACGACAAATGAAATTACCATAGAAGAGGACGTGCAGGGATGCACTCCGGACCTCTAGAAAACCTAGTTTTAACTGCTTCGGTTACGCTATCACTCGCCCACCGTGTGACCAATCCGTGGGCTGCGGGGAAGCGGTGCAACGAAGGGTAAGTTTTTTTTAAATGTGTGACTCTCCTGTGCATATGCGTGTATTTGAAGGAGAGCACTGCTGGCTTCACTGATCATCTCCACTAACTGTCTCAATGCACCATTTTAAGGTGTGACACCGACATTCACTTGCTTTGCAATGGTCTTGCTGTGGCGCATACTGCCTCACAACATGGGAGCAAATGCTAACTTCGTTGACAGATCTCAGTTGTTAATGTTTATTGCATCGCACCTCATAGTTGCTTTGCATACATTTGTTCCGCGTTACCTTAGCAACTTACCTATTTGATGCAGCAAAAGAAGCTCTACTGCAACCAGCAGACCTACTTCGAAATTCACGCATGTTAACACAGATGTTTAGAATGTTTCCCAGCAAAACTTACCACAACCTGCAAATTGCGATTGCCGACTCAATCCTTTTCCACCACAGGCTGCTATGATACAGGATATGCGCCAGCAGACCATAATTTGTGTCTGCTTAACGATAGTGCACCACTTCTTATGTAATAGCTTTAGGTTTACAAACACAAGTTCCTATTATGCTTGCTTCATTCCTGCCATTTCGTCTTGAATAATAATATCTTATAAGTTAGTACCTCCTGAGTTGATGAGCGCATAATAGTTGGCATTTGACTGGTCACAATTGCACGTACCCGAATGCGATGGAGATTTGTCTCCTGCTTGCATATACATTTCTCACACAATGACGGACGCATGACTCGGATGTCTGGCTACTGTGTACAATGAGAGTGCTGCTAGGAGCGTGTAGACATAAGTCAATTGACCGGCGGGTTTTGTTTAACAAAGTTATCTCATCGATGCCCATCGCCAGTAGAAAGACAAACATTTTGTCCATTAACGTAACCTTATGCTCATTTGATGGTAACATTTGTATCTAGTGAACTGTGGCTAATCATCCTCACCTCTGTACGCCAGCAAGTCTCTTTAAATATAAATAATTTTGTCTCCTCCTTTCATCATTGCTACATAGGTGAAGGTAGCAACCAGGAGTTCATAGGATTGAAGTAAATTTTGCAGTGACCACTTATAAAAATGACACATTGGAACACCGCAAATATCATGAGCGTTGTTAGGTGGTGAAATAAGTTCTCAATTCTGATGCCCACCTCAACTGTCCCACAATTTTCTTAATGCGCCAAAATGTCTCCCAAAGTCCATTGTGGCATATTCGAGATTCCTACTAGTTTGAGATCCACAGAATGCCTTCAAAATAAATCGTAAAGTATGCCATGCTTGGACTAATGCATACATACGAACAAGGACCATGGACAATGCGTGCCCCTTCTTCATCGCTTAATTCACGGACTTGTCGAAGGGTTTGATGCGCATGTGGTAAATGATTCTAATGATGATGAGCAGGCAAATTCTACATCCAAATTGGAAGCTCATCTACCCAGCAATGTCCGTGGGTGTGAGTCACGAGTGTTTCGACTCGTCCCCGCCCACTGTTAAGGTGTATCCAAGCAACCTTATGACAAGTGTCCTCCCCTTCTCGTCCATGGCAATCTATGCTGACGTGATAATCCTCTCTTTCCCACTCCCTGTTCGGATTACTCTGGTGGTTGAGAATAGGTTCTGAGGAAAAGCGCGTCACGAGTGAAGTGTGTGTTTGCAATGCAGCAGAGCAAGTGGCAAAATCTGCCGTCTATAAGCCACTATGCAATTCCTTGCTCTTCTAAAAGAAGAGATCAGCAGCGTCCTTGCTATTGTTAAGGACTCATCGTTTACCCCTCCAAGTCGTAGCCATTGTCACTTACTGTGCAATTATTCTAGTCAATTTTATTTTTATTACTTAAAATGGAACGCTCCGTTGCGCATTGCGTTATGTCACCAGTAATGATTAAGCTTTTGTCCCCTTACACTACTAGGAGGTCACCCTTTGTCACGAATTTTGAGTGTGTGTGCATTCATCAACTATTCCTTAAATTACTCAATTCTGTTGTGATGGATTTGAATGAATGATGCCATTTTTCTTGGTCACAGCTTATTTACCGAGGCAAAGCATTTAGGTGGACAACTGCCGTTACTTTGCTGACTGATGAATTTACCCGTGCGCAGGCAATCCATCCCCATGGTGTGTCCATCATAACTCATCCGTTAAGCAATGCCGAGAATGTGAAATTGCATGCTGCATTTGCCATGCAACGGCTGCTGAGTAGCAATTTAGTAGTGCTGATAAAAGCTGCAGTGTTTTAACAGAGCTAAGGTGCTAGATGCTGAAGGAAGGGGACATGTGGTGGAGTGAAGATGTCACAGCAAATGTGCATCTCACTTCCTTATAACAAAATGAAGACCCGCATTTAAGAGTGCGAATAATTTTATTAGAAATGGTAGGCAAGGCTATCTGCATGTAAGATGGGAGAAGAGAGGAGAAGAGGTGTTAGAATGTGTAAAGGGGTGCAAAACGGAGGAAGACGAGGAATGTGATCCTCAAAATTTTGGCAAAGAAGGCTGCAGTTGATGGTTACTTAGGGACGGCAATGTCGGTAAGTAGGCAAAAAGTGATGACGATGACACCAGTTGCTAACCATAGTTTTACCAACCACGCACTGCATCGATGAAGATAGACGGGCTCATGGCAGCTGTAATGGAAAGGGACAGAACTCACTTATCTCGGTCTAGACGCTAATTGCAGCCAAGCTCCGCAACTAAACTTACTTGAGCAGAGAAACAGCGTTACCGAACTAACATCAATCCCTAGACCGAAATCTGCTTCCTCCATCTTCACATTGGCAATGGCACCGAGACTGACTAACAATCAAAAGTGGATTCTTACGTTATTCACTCGGGTAAGACTACTGAGGCTATGGAAGCTGGACTAGTTCTCGCTTCTCCGCTTTGCTTATCGAATCTTCCATCCAAACATACTAGTTAACGGTAGGCTCGCAATTTGGAATGCTAGTCAACTCTGACATAATAATGAGGTTTTCAACACTCGAGAGCTCATCATGTCCATCAGATTGACGTGTCACGAATGGTAACGAAAGTTTTCATTCAGGTGATAGTTTGTGTGGTTTTCCTTTCCATTAGTTAGTGGCTAACGAAAGTTGGAAAAATGATTAACAAAAGCGTATGTAATTAAGGTGGCAGAGGGAGAAATCAAATATCCTACCAACATGCACCCCGGCTATTCTGCGTTGATTGCACTTCACGTTGCTTTAGAAGCACTTATATGATAATTCAAACGGCCAGTGGGAAGGAAAGGAATGCTAAGTTACCACAACTTGATATCAATGAACAGGAGGAGGTATGTGTCAAAGAGTTGTTTCGGTAACTCTTAACAGCGGTAGAGGGGAAGTAAAACCTCACAAATCGCCTAGTAAAATTCTAGCTTGCCACTTTCACACCCGAATTTTCTCCTTTAGGCGGGTGCTTATAGCTCGTTTGCTTTCACCTCGCAGCACAACTTGACTGTCCTATATGCTTATACTGCACTAGGCCTAACTGTGCAAAGCTAATCGTTGTGAGTCATGGAAGGGAAATTTGGCTCTGTGGTACAACCTAGCATCGCACATGTAAGCCTTTACCTCTGATTTCTCATTGTAAACGGGTAATGAGGCGATGAGTTTTCCCTTTTACGCGAAAGGTGCTTCGTACAAGAGTATTCGACATGGCCATGCCTGATTTGGCAACAAGACTTTTGATTTATAATCAAGCAATCCTACACTCTCTTTTTATTCTAAGGAACTACCAAACCTTATTTTATGAGAATTTACGCACATTTTGTGTTTCTGGACAAAGTTGGCACTTTCCTAGTTAACAGAACGTAGGAATAGGGCTGACACAGCCTAGCATTTGCCAGTAGCAGGTATCTTTGCAACAGTACGGGTTTGATCTCAACTAATTACGCAAAAGACACATGATGAAGTGGTCTTCCAGAGTCCTCAAACAATCTCCTACAGAAGAACAGGACTCTTGATTAGTAACAGTGTCATAAGATACAAGAGAGATTATCGGCACCCGCGTGGAGATTGATCAGGAAGTGCAGTAACGTCTAAGTTGTTAGTACACTCACCGCTGGGTTTTTCCCTAATGGCATCAAAAAGGGCTCTAAACCGGGCATAATTTGGGAAGTGGAAAGATTTGGAAGCGTTGATACCGGGTAAGAGATTTATTTTGGTGTTTGGAACATTGAGGTGTTGAACAACATCTGTATGTACTAAAAAGCCTGCCGCGAACCATAATTCGTAACTGGTGGATTTGGACGTCCGCTTTTAACTGTCTCATTGATGTTGGTAGTAATAGGTCACCGTTTTCATATACTGTGGTGTTTGCGTCACTTTTTATGTGAAGTCACTGCATACAGCACAGATATGATCGTAAGTAGACTGAAGTCTATATGATCTGGGGCTATTCCACATTTGGAGGAATAAGCTTTATTAACAGTCAGATGGCAAAGCCAGGTGCATTTTGAAAGTCTTCGGACGTCCCATAGATGTAGCATTTACAGCGTTTTTCGGAGTTCCAGACTACCTACCGAAGTGCGCTACATCACTTCTTTGAGAGGATGTTAGATGAAACTCAGTTGCCATGCGCCAAAGACAGGGACACAATGTTTCTTATGTGATGCTGCAGGACGTAGAAATTCGCAGTATCATGCTGCTAACTTGATTATGCCTCAAAAGGTGGCAATGAGAACAACAACAATAAAAGTAGCATTTACCACATGTACAAATCACCTCTGCCTTTTCCCTACAACCCGATCGAGGTTTAAAGCGTAATGGTAGAAGATCTGCAAATTCATTCTCCACTTTTCCCTGCCCCTCTGGGTGGGCTGATTACGTCCATTCTGCAATGAGATGTGTGCGTCCTTTGACTGACTTTTGTTCAAATGTCGCATTCAATCGAACATGTGAGTGCATCGCAAAGCCAATTTGTAGTTGGCATTTCACTTATTGTGGCTAAAAGGCATGGGATTTCAAGAGAGATGGTCAAACATGATCCCAAGTGTCTCCGCGACGAATTCTATCCTCATGCGTCACTTTTTCTGCTTCCAGTACTTGCCACGCTTTAGCGCGATTTTTGTATGCTCAACCCGCTCTTCTTTCATTTGGTGTGTAGCAGGAGGAAGAGGTGCGCTATGATAGGCTGTGGGCTACGGCAGACACTTTGCATTACTATGGTTCTTTATCCAGCTTTAGCTGAGTACCAATCGATCCTTTTTCAAAATCTGCTGTTTAGATTGCAAGAATCGTGCATGCAGACCCGTTCGACACATTTTGTTTAACATGAAATCGTCTTGCCATCTCGCATCGTATAAAGATTTGTTAACTTTCCAAGGCAAAATGATTGCTTTAGACACGACACGGAAACCCTTAAATCGGTGGCGAGGATTTTGCTTAATACATACTCTGCCTGCAGCTCCCACTTCGCATTTTATTGCACAGGATGTATTTATGCAGACTTAACCCCATATCCATGGCTAATAACTCGTTACCCTTTGTGATGGATTTAGCCACATTGACAATTCAGCCGCAATGTAGTTGCTAAAATCAATCTTTTACGACCAAACAAGCACAAGTTTATTGAGCCTAAACAGACAAAAAAGTTTGGAAAGACTTATAGTCTCAGATGCTTGTTTGGTAAAACGAACCTATTGCGAAGCAAATGGATGGCCATCCGACAAATTTAAGTGGATCTCCTAAGGAAGGGATAGACTCAGCCCCCCCAAAGGTTAAGTTGATTTCCTAATTCAACACATGTTAAGCATTGCCATTAGTTTAGTTTGACACGTCATTCTAGGCTTACTCCAAAAAATGACATCCATTCATTTGTTAATGCGAAGAGGACGGAGGGTCAAACTACTTGCATGTCGCATGCGACACACATGTTATTTCACCATTGAGACATTACGGAACATGATGCGAGGAGAAGCTCCACACTCAGAATACCCTCACCAACTGCTGCACAGCTTCATCGGGCGTGTGTGCAAATGAGGAGGTGAGGTCAACACAACAAGAAAAGTAGAGACACCAATCCCACTGTCACACTCACTAGTCTCATTCGACCCACGTTACACTGTGTGCAAGGGGCTTTAGCATGAGGCTGAATGGGGTGAACACCAGAATGAGGAGAATGTCACCACCTAGATGACTCATAGCCATTCTTTCCGCTGTGTCCCAACAAAGATGCCGCTGCACCGGACATTTGGACTTGCCTTAAGTTGATGCACTAAGTTGAGTCAGACACCATAGTAACTTTGTTGGTTGCCTTATACTTGCCAATAAAAACAGGATGTAATAATGGCAGCATATAATTCATATCACCAATCAACTGCAACGTTATGCGTTCATCACCAGCGGCACACACAAGTAACACTTATAGTTCATCCCCTTACCAACACTACTGATTGCTTGTTAACGGAGGAGTTCTGATGCGATGTTTGAAGGCAAGACCTACTGAGTGGTGGACGCTAACAGAGATGCAAATTTCACTATCAATTTGGAAAAAAACCTTTTATAATTCAGTGGGCCCATAAATACTCCCGTTAACACCCTTTGCTATCCACGCAGCAGCATTTGCGCCACCATTTGTTTAGCCTTGGAACGGTAGAAGCTTCATTGCTAAGGTTCGCCTTTTGCACTTATTTCAATACGTATGTGCAAATGCCTCAGCTCTGATAATCACATTCCACCTCTACTTATGCCATCCAAGTGATGCTGGTAACCTAACAGCTCCATGCCTCTACCTATGGCCTTTATTAGGCAGAAAAAGTGTCCGCAAAGGCGCATAATGGTGGTAGGTGGCTAAACTGAAGCTAGGATATGAGTGCCAATCTCCAGTAGAAGCCCACCTGCTGGCAAAACCTTCAAAGGCAACGCGGATTACAGCCATCTCAAATGGTCAGTGGACACGGTATTAGGTTATGTTATTTCCTTTTCTCTTAACTTATTCTATTAAAAGCCTGTTGCATTTTACCCGCCAAACTATCATCTTTTGTATCATACCTGATACGTCAAGGTAGAAATATCCCACTCGGTAATGCCACGCTACTAAGTGAATGTTGGCGCATGAAACAATAAATGAATGGCAAAGCATCTTACTCCTTTTTATGAAATGCTCAAGTATTTTGAAGAAGCTAGTTCATTTGGTGTTTGGGGACCAAAAGCGCGATTCATCCTTTTAAGTGTCCTTCATCAATGCCACTAGACTTGGTCAGTAAACAATCCTCTTCAACCCAGACAGAAAGTCGACATCGCGTCATCACTTCGCTTAAATACGCCGCGATAATTACAATGACCGACTCAGTCAGATTAATCTCCTGTTCCCCAATGACTGCTTTTTGGAAAGTGGGAGATGAGGAGTTTGGAAGTTGGAAAATTTGTCGCAAACATTAGCACTTTGTTCGTCTTGACTCACTGAATTGCCTCTTCGCCATTTCGCCCCTACTTAATCAGTGCAAACCTTCCTTGCAACACGATAAACAAATTACCCATCGAGCACATGTTTTTGTAACTTGCATACACCGGTTTGGCAAAGGTCTGAAAGACAGGTAAAATGTGAGAAGTGCACAGTATAGAAAAGGTGAAAGGAGCAGAATTAGAAAGCTTACTAGTGCTGAGATTAGCCAATCCTTTCTCATGCACAGACCTGTTTGTTCATTCGCCACTAAATTGTGTGAAACCTGATTTTACCTCCCAAATGTCGACGCAGCAGCACGGTAGTCGGCATTGCTACTACAGCATCCACGAAAATAGCGACACGCGTGGCATGGCACGAGAATGGAACAAAATTGAGCAGCTTGATAGGTTATCTGGTCATTTTAGTTCTAGAATGTTCAAAAATCATTTACTTGATTTGTAATCTTGAACCTTTACCGCAGCATTAATCATGGTCATTGCCACTTCGTTGGCTCATCAGAAGTGGAGATTCTCAAAAACGAAGAATGGACCACTCGTGCCCAAGGCCAATTATGTGCCTAATTTTCGCCATCTTGACAATCAGTCAACTAGATAAGGAGCCTGAAATTCTACTTAGCAATTTTGTATGGCAATTCAGCACTCTAGTTTGCACATCGTAGGGATGTTTGAGGGGTGGGGTTTGGTCAACATAACTTGAGTATGAATTACTTGTATAAAGGGCGACTTCGAAGTCCGCAAAATGGCAGCAAAGCCTCGAAATGATGATTTCCTTAACCTGTGCTTTGGAGGAATCGGCTGTTTTTAATATCAGTTAGGTGATTTAAAAGACAAGGTGCGAGACTGTTACTACTATCGTGGATAGATGGTAAAGCGATGCATAAAACACTTCGATTTTGGGCCTCTTAGCTGTGGGGATAAAATTCGTGGATAGGAACATGCGCACTTCGAGGCGATTTCCTCAATGTTGAGCATAAATAAGTCAAAAACTAGTGGGCGTTGCACAGGTGCTAAAGTGCCAACCAACGGTAATGCAGAAGAGAGAGAGCCTTCACACAGTGTTTACAAGTACCCACGCATTAATTGTATTTAGTAGCGCACGCATAAAAGATACTGCTGTGACACGCGCGGAACTTCATCTGCTCACATTTGGCTGAGTTCTCTCTCCATTTCAAGGCGTTGTCATTTCCATTGATGCAATCCAACTCCGTCTCCCCTTCTGCCACTGATGTTTGTGAGGGAGGCGAAAATACGCTTTGCAAATAGCGGGATATATTTCCACTTGTATTGCTATGCCTACTTAGAGCCCTACAACATGGCACACCTGGCGATTCAAATATAACGGCGATTTGAATGGAATCGGCCTTTGCGAAACGCAAATAAAATTAGACTTAAACGCAACCAGCATGGCTAGGAGTGGGCAAACAAATTGGTTGGAAGTAACTTGTTATCCTCCTGATATGAGCAAAACGCTTCAAATGAAATGGCAATTATCATGCGAAAGCGAATTGGCTTGGTCTCTTCCCTAGTATGTTAAAATGAATATTGCATCGAGCAGATTATATATTTTATAGGTACTGACTAATCACCGCTTCATTTCCTCTGTTTGTAGATTCGTCATTGGATGCAGGGAGAGATTTTGGTGTGCCTAAATGTGATGCCAAGTATGTTCAACTAAGGCAGTGATAAAAAGTAATGCAGACTGCTTGTTGACACATTCCATACCCTGTCTGACTCAAATCAAAAAGCTCGGTTTTAAAACGCAGGCATTTCGTCAGTACTTAACCTAGTGTTTCTTATTCCTCCAACAGCAATCCTAGTGTTAAGAAGATTCCCAAGGAGAATTGATATGCATTACTAAATAATACAATGGTAAAAGTGCTGCTGGTAAAGTAATAAAATGAGACGAGGCCCATGATTGCGAAGAGAGTAGAAATTCCAAATTGTGTGTGTCTTTCACGCTGAATATTTCACAATGCTCTTACTCAAACGGGTGCTAGGTGAGCCGTTATGGTTGACCCAGACAGGTGAGTCGCAATGCAATGTGCAATGAATTCAAATTGTTTGGAAAATTTGACTGTTGTACATTGACTGATGGCAGAAGTATGGCATTGCGGTGAGGGTAGAAAAGACGAGAGCAGTCTAATTACATAAAATGCCGCGCCTAAGTGAAATCATCAGGAGGGATAGTTCCAATGCCAGACACAAACATGTGACAGCTCAGCTATTGTGGTCGACTCAGGGCTTAGAGCTCCAGTGGATCGCCGCGCTGAATGGAAAAGCTCACCTGCACCATTATAAATAGATTCTTTATCCCTTCAAAAAGCACGCATGCTACCTTGCACAGTGGCCATAATACTCACTGTTGTGAGATTGTGGACGACTTGAAGACAGGATGCGGCATGGCTGATTGCAAAGAATGCAACGCTTTGTGCTAAATGTTTTCTATTCAAAGCAGGCAATTGAAATGCAAACCTTAGCAAATGCGTACTAAACACGATCCGGCCTAGTTGTGCACCAGCCAAGAGATCGGCGTAATCATGTCTTCACTATGAGAACTGTAGCTGCTGAAGTAAAGCTGCGATGTGCGCAGAAGTGGTTGTAGCGCAAGAATACGTTCTTTGAGAACAACATAGTGGTCCACTACCATTTTGGCTGCGGGTGCCCAACCTTCTGGAGGCGTACACAATGAACAGACAGCGAGACTGGTGAATCTTGATTCCACCACATTTGGACGAAGTAATCAAAATATTTGCCTCACAGCTTGGGAAAAAAACATTGCTCTTTAGAATGCTCACTAATCCCACTGCTGGTCATGAAGTTTTTGTCGCATTAGGAAACCAAGCCGACATAGCAGTCTCGTGTTAGTTTCCGAGTCTGCATTTGGTTTTGGTTTTTATTAAATCAAGTGGAATGCAAAGGCTTGCTCTGGACATGACACGATTTCGAATGTGCCAACGAGCAAGGGAACGATGGGCAATTTTACTTAACGCATTCTTGCCTACTACACACCCTCTCATTTGAGCAGTTTCAGTGACGACAGTAGCCAATATCCACATCCTGACCACCACAATGCAGCCAGTGGGGGAGGCTCAGCATGATCTTATATGTGGTATGTAATAGCACAAAGCCCTTCAGATGGGTCATTGATAAGAAGTAGTCGGGACTGCTTTTGACTCCACTTAAGCCTTGTTTGTCTCACTTTTTATAACTTGATTTTATAAATTTGGGCATTTTGTCAGCATTCCGCATAGTCCCTCTAACTCTCAACATCGCTCCCATATTTTTACAAGATTGTCAAGGTGAACTGATGTGCATTACTCAATGACGCAGTTGGTAGTGTGTTGCTGGTGGGTAAAGAAGATAAGACGAGGCCCATGAATGTGAAGAGAGTAGAAATTTTAAATTGTGTGTGACTTTCACACTGAATATTTCACAATGCTCCTACTCAAACGGGTGCCAGGTGAGCCGTTGTGGTTGACCCAGACGGGTGAGTCGCAATGCGACGTGCGATGAGTTCAGAGAAGCTTCTGAGTTAGTCACAGTGAAGCAAAGCCACGTCACCGACTATGTGTTGCAGCCGTCAATTTCACCACCGTTGGAATACAACCAAATGAAGGAACAATTGAATGAAGAATATAAGCGATTAGGACTTCATTGGAGCGCAAAACCCATAAGATTTGCTAGAAAATTGCAGGTGGTCGGAATCAAGTGCTGACGTATCTTTCTGTCAGTAAAGTCGATTGCCTGAACCGCGATAGGCACTTTCAGATTGACGTTGATGCCTAATGCCGTTCTAGTCACAACAGTCAACGGTAAAGTAACACGAACATCAACACGAGTTCTTATTGCGTGTCACTGCTTTACATCTTACATACTTCGAGACTGTGCGGTTCATTGATAACAGGCCTGATGGGTGGAGATGAAACCTTCCACTCAAGGCATCACAAATTGCATCATGCGCACACAACAGCGGTGGATTTGTACGTCAGCATCAAGGTGTCCCATAGGCTAACGCGAATGTGGGGTGTTGCTATAAAAGTGCTGTGATTGTTGAGTGCAACACATTCAGCATGTTGAAGGCGGCTCTTCAGTTCAGCCTTGTGTTATTGTTCATCACCGTATGGAATGTAAGAAGCGGTGCAGCAATAGGTATGTTATTTTCAACCACTTGAATCTCATGCGCATGTGTTGATAAGTATTTGACGTAGAGTCCTACTGCCTTCACTGATCAGTTGTCTTCATTCTCCACGATTGGTCTGCGCTCATTTCTTACTGACATCATGAGATTGACCTTTTAAAAGTAATTTTTTGTAACATTATGTCTGTAGCATTAGATTACGTATTACCCAATATTGCATACTAGTTAATTAGTCTGTTAAGTCTGGTTGAGTCAGTGAAAGTATTTGCAGGTTACTATTATTCGCATGGCGCTGGATGCATATAGCAGAATTCCCATTATTTAACAAAACATAAGTCTTTAACATTATTGCTCAATAATGGCTCCGTCTTGCTTTGTATTAAGAATTATCGACAAAAGGGCTGATCAAAGAAAGGTACTCACTTCCGCCATTCTTCTATTGGAGCTACATTGGTCCTCGCTCCATTATTTTAACTTGGAATGTTACAAAACTGGGAAAAAATTACACAGACATAGTTAGCCTTACTGCATCGGGACTTTCTCTCCCATTTGTCAGGACAAACTTTACAGGTTTCAAAACTGGAGAACTCATGCTTACGGGCCTGACTCCCTGTTCGATTTATAATGTGACTGTAAAAACACTGCTTCTTACTAAATTCGTTGGAGTTTACAGCCAGGTTATTGCTACACCGTCCGGTGGTAAGCATGTGCACGCTGTTCCATTTTTCAACTCCATGTTTTATTCTCTTGTAGCACATTCTGCATCATAACATGAAAGCACATGTTAATTTTATTGCTGTCTCAGCTGTTAATAGTTCATGCATCGTATCTCACAATTGCTTTACATACATACATTTCGCGACATCTCCAGCAATTTATCTTTTTTAATTAGCTACATTAACTAAGTTCTCAGTATGTCCTACTTTCACTTCTTGCTGGTATCATGAGTTCTGTGAAAATATTGACACTGTAAAAGTAATATTTTTGCAAACTGTGACTATAAAATAACAGGCTGTTATTTTCATACTGATGTGTGCACATATCAGAATAATCATTAATGAATAAAATATAGGTCTTCAACATTATTACTCAACAATGGCTCTCTCTTGCTTTGTATAAATTGTTGGCGACAAAAGGAAAAATCCCAAAATGGTTCTTGCTTCCGCAATACTTCTACTGGAGCCGCATTTGTCCTACCTTCGTTGAGTTGAGTTGGGATGTTAGCAAATTGGGTAAACGGTACGCAGACGTAGTTAGTCTAACTGCGAAGGGACTAACTTGTTTCTTCTTCGGGATGGAATTCACACTTTTCCGATATGGAAGTCTCATTCTCTATGATATGAAGCCCGCAGCGTTCTATAGTGTAACTCTGGAATTACTTATACTTCCCGACCGCACGCGTAAATACTTCGGCATTATTGCCACACCGCCCCAAGGTAAGCCTGTACACGCAATTCCAAGCTGCAACACCATATTTTATTCTCTTGTGACCCATTCTGCATCAGAACATATAAGCAAATGCTAATTGTGTTGCTATGTTTCAACTGTTGATGTTTATTGCATAGAAACTCATAGTTGCTTTACTTATATGTATTTTGCGTTATCCTCAACAAAGTAACCATTTTGTTTAGCATAAGCAAGCACTGTCAATGTCGGTGGACCTGCTGCATAATCCTCGTAAGTTGGTGTAAATATTTTGAAATTTTGTCTGCGTAAATTATCACGACCTGCAACCTGCGATTGCCGACGCAATCTTTTCCACTACAGGCTGCCGTGATGCTGAATATGCGCTGGACTTCCCTTTTTTCGTGTCTACCCAGCGACAATGTGCCACTTCATTTTAATGACTCTCCAATTGCAAACATATGCTTTATTCCTGTCACTTTCTCTCGAATAATAATAATGTCTTGAAAATGGTTACCCCCTGAGATTTTGGGCGCCTAACAGCTTATACTCGCCTGATTTCAACTGTAAGTACATTCATGCGATATATATTTAACTCCTTCATGCATGCTCATTTCTCATTCATGACGCATGACTCGAATGTCTGGCTACTGTAAACTATGATGGGCGGAGGGTTTCGTTTGAAGGAGTCATCACTTCGATGTCTACTACCAGTAGAAAGACGAGCATTTTGGCCCATCAATGCAAACTTATGCTTACTTAGTGTCAGTACTTGTGTCTAGCGAGCCATGATTGATCTCTCTCATCGTGGCACGCCAGCATGTGTCATTTTCATGACCCATGTGGACATGTGGTTTCAAAGTAGCCATTTTCTTACTGAACCGAACTTAAAACAGGATATCCATGAGGAATGGTGGAAGTGACAACCAGGAATTGGGAGGGTTGAAGCACTCGTACAATAATCACTCATTAAGTGGTACACCAGAGCATCTGATGCAACATATTAGTCGTGAGGTGGTGGAAGGAGCTCTCCGTTTTACGACATGCATGTTGAATTTGGTCAAGCCTTGAATCGGACGTCATGAGTCGAATGCAGTTAATCGTGCATCCAACCGCCGCAATTATTTTCATCAAGCCACATGGTGAATTCACTTGAAGTTCATGCAACTTCGCCTTGACAATAGCTCACTTTTACGTGGTGTCTAGTAGGATAAAATAATAAGGAAGATGGATACCTTGTCAAGTTGCTCCAAGAACACCAAAGCATTAAGAGCCAAAGGGGTGAGAGTCATGGTTTGAGGCATTTGAATGTACATGTCTGTGCGTACTGCTTCAGAATGAGCCTGAGTTTAGATATGGGACCTGAGGTGGCAAACTACTATCATGGTGCCCTGCGGCATAAGCAGAGACTGGTAGTAGTGAAAAGCGCTGGTCCCTAGAAAGGGCTTGCTGTTCAGTGAGGTGCACTTAAAGCGGCGAATGTGGCATACCAATCATCGCCACGAGATATGATGCCGTGACTTCCAGTCCTTTCTCAGTCACCCACGCATAACCTGTTCGAATCGCTTGACCACATCTATCGCAAGGGTTGAATAAACAAAATAAGCAGAGATGCCTAAATAAAGAAAGATTTGGCCTTCAAACGCATCAATTATATGGTTGAGGAACACGCACTTGGTTGCAGAATGGTCATCGTCAGTCCACGTCGAGAAGGGACAAGTGAACTGCCAGTTTGCGTAGCCTTCATCACCCTGCGCTGGTTAGAATACTAAGTTTAAAACCTCCATCCGATTATAAGATAAAGGGAGAAGTTACATGGATGCGATGTAGAAGTTATCAGAGTTGTTGTTACGTACATCACCCAGGGCAAAATAGAGTTTGATTTTAATGCGGCACATTTTCGCAACCGGCTGCAGCCCGCATGAGCTGATTTTGCTCACATAAGTGCAGTGCCAGTGGATGGAGTAAAGACTGCGTATCTTGCTGCAAATAAATTGCAAACAAATAAGTTTCCTCCTAATCGTTGACCTAGTAGTCCAGTTTCGTGAAGCCCAGTTTATGGTGATTTCCCACTTTTGTACAGCTGAACAATGCTTGACCACAAGTGCAGTAAATTTCTGTTTACACCAGGCTAGTAATTAACTACTCTCTAATTAATTTGGACTAAATCCATTGCCACAATTTCATCGCTATTCATTCGGTAAAGCGTTAGCCTCGTGTCGAGGTTACCTGGTAACTGTGTTTATTTTGAGTAGGTCACTTAATCATTCATTGGTACACTCTTGAGGACTGGATGCCACGGTATTGGTCTGAGGCGATAGGATAGTTTTGTCTACAGACGACGAAATCTTATGTTACGGTAATTTTTTTAGTCGAGCGATTTTCCCGCCCTTTAAGGTGACTACACATGTGACCCAGTCAGCATTGTTTTGGTGGCTCAAGCACACTAGCTCAAGGGTGTCACCTAGTGCAATCATCCCCATTAGAAGCCGTGGGTTTGCGTGCCGTTTGGTTTTTGATTATTTCTGTAAAAACCACCCTGCTTCACGGAAGAGTACTGACCCTATTCTGGCAGTTATTGATGCTGTAAGAGCAAGTGCGGGGGCTTTTTAGTTTCACCACTTGTATTCCCTCCTCAGTGCTAAAATTTAGGCACATTTACTGGCAGAAGTGTTCTATGGTAGTTGTGGACGCTAGAAAGGGGATTGGAACTAGATTTAATGTTGCCTTGGGTTAAATACCCATCTTGTTCCTCAATCAGACTATGCGTCTTTTTTACGCGTTTGCTAAGGTATTCATTCATTCATCAACTCGATCTTTTCTCTCTTGCATCCATATATCTAATGATTTGCATATACCTTGTGGTTATTAACCCTTTTCTCAACCGGCAACTAGCGTGCTCCGCGTTCACCAGCTCTCATCTGTTTAGGAAACATCACGAACTGTCTAAAGTGGCCGTAGCCTCGCCCTTGAAATTAGTAATAACGTTTCCACCTTCTGGCCGTAAAGAAATGGTGACTTCCAAGATGAGATGTCAAGATTAAAAATGCCATCAACGGTTAGATCATTGTTCATCCAACTATCTTCATTTTCCTGTCCATAAGGATTAGAATTGATGATAAGCACCAAAAGAGGGCGTACTAATCTTCCATTGACGGTCTACAAATGCTGAGTTATTGCCTAAATTCCCTAAAGGCCCGATTCGATGCTATCATTAGCTTCTACCACTTGAGTTCCACTTTGAGTCTTACCGTCAACATTAAGCTCAACCGAAGTATCGACCAATGTGTCGTGATTTCGCACCATTGAGCAACGTCCTCTTATTCAAGGCCTGCTGGTCCTCTAGTTCACCCACCCATCCACCCTTTTGGCCATTGCTTAAACTGCCGCGCTTTCATCCATTCATAGCCTTCACCTGGTAGTATGTGGCTCCATTATGAAAATGTAGCTGAAATCAGCCGCCAGAGAGGAATTCCCCACCTCAACTGTCATTTAACTTGCTATCTTTATTCTCGCTAGCTAGCCCATTTCCCCACGTCCATAAACAAGCCACTCGCCGCTGAGTTATTGCCTCCAGTCCTGGTTCCATGGGATGTTTAAAAGCTTTCACTATTTTCAGTCGTATGGTTTGGCCACCAACAGAGTCATACAAAGCAACCCCCTCCATTTTGCAAGTGCTATTTCTCCCTTCCCTCATCCCTCCACCGTTTACTTTCGTGCCAGTTCTCTCGCTCCTGGCTTTGACCTTAGTTCCACCCTTGCGTGTGTGCGAGCCTTCCTCCCTCCTAGGTCACTCTCAGGACACACGGCTATGTGCACACTTCTCCTCGCCTGATTGGTTAAATGACACGCCTTCTCCACCGGTTTGTTTATCATCTTCCCACACCCACTCATCTTGCTCATACTTACGCATACTTTTCCTTTTCTCTAGAACTGACGATGTGAGCATGGAGACGGTGCCGTATGACAAGGTAGACTTCCCCCTTCTCATTTGGAAGTCCTCCTCCTCTACTCCTAAGCCTATTCAGTCAACCACTGCTCCCTTCATCCGTTGTAGCTAGTCAGGGCTCTATCCCCACTAGAGCGACAGATCGGTGCACTCCTTGCATTTTGTATAGGCTTCTTTGTTCCAAGGAGGCAATCTCTCATTAGATAGCACCACTAACTCGCGTAATTCGCAGACTCTTTCTAGGCATTTTAGAGTGAACTCTTCAATGATGTGCTCCTCTACAAGGATCCAATTCACCTCTATGCAGTCTACAACGAGGCGATGATTAATATCATCGGTAGGCGAGGAACGGGTGATCTTCAATTTCCTCTAAATTTTGAAAAGCTTTTCTCCATGTCAAAAAAGGACTTTTAGGAGTCGTTACATATCTACAAAGCCTTTCTCAAACGCATGGACCACGTCAATCATTTCATCCAAGAGGCTGTAGTGAGTCCGCTTAGCGTCATTATCCAGTTGCCACTGAAGCCTTCAAAGCATCTGACTGTCACCTTACTCTTTGTGCTTTGCAGGCAGGTGATTCGCTTCAACTGCAGGACGATTTTGGCAAACAGGCGTTGATTTTCAAGCCAGTGTCAAACACCGTACTGGACGCGTTGGAAAGTCACCTAGCCTACTTGGAAGGCAAAAATCCAACAAACTGTGGAAGCAAAGCTTCTCCCACTATCTCGTCACCACCAATCACTACAGCAGTGACAGGAGATTTGGTTCTCCTTCAAGATGTGTTGAATCGCCAGAACTTTTCCAATGAACAAAAAATCACATTACAGAGGAAGAGCGACAGCGTCTGAAAGTAATGTGAGTCAAGCACCTACACAATGGTCTACCGCAACACCGGATCATGCAAGCAGTTGTGTGGACCTGCTTCAGCTCTCGCCAGATCCTACCAGTGGTGGTAATGCTTCCAAGACTGCGACTCCATCTAGTCTCTTAGATGACTTCTGTTTTAAAACAGGTTTGTGGTTTGTGCATTTACGTTGATTTCCATAGGCGGCATTAATGGCTCAGGATTCGTTGTTTCTAATTCCCAGCTTTAGTCGAATCCAGCGGTTAAATGGCTCTTGCCACGACTACGACAGCACAACCACGTCCACTGTCTCAGCTTCTATCGAAGCACTCGTCGACCTCTGCAGCCACCAATCCCAACAAAATTCCCCCTTCCCTTGAATCCATCCGGCTGGCTCACGATCACCACCACCAGTGGTGGTGGTAGCTTGGAGCAGAAACCACCCATTACTACTGCCGCCAGTGAATTGGCCAGTTGTTTGGCCGAAATTGCCGGTCAGTTGTCTACTTCCAACACAAGCATCATGGCTGGGAGTATGTGTCAACTGGACAGGTCTTGGCAGACCAAAACAACAGCAATTGTCTAAAGGTATGTCTAAACCGATGCTTGCTTCTGCGTTAAATCTCTGGGCAAAACCAGGAGGTGTACTTCAGCCCACTCCTGTCAACAATCACCCTCTCACGAGTCAGGCTAGCTCAGTTCCTTCTTCCAATCCTGACAGTTGATGACTTGAATGACAATGCATTGAGAGTAAACCTATCTTAAAATGGAAGAAACGCAGTTGAAACTTCGCTATTTTTATTACAAATAGGTGCCCTAGAGTCAGTCAACCTTGAAGGAATTTGGTTTAGGATCCCTACGCATCAATTTGGATAAATCGCCACTTTTAAATGCTAGGCAACATTTTGTAACCCAAGGCGAACAAGTCTTAAATGCCTCTTAAACTGTCTTAATGGCGCGGCACCCAATTCCTAGGGGCATCTTTGGGGCTTGCTTAGGAGTCTGAGTCTAATTTCACCTTTTAAACGTCTACGCCGACCTAGGTGCCCCCATTTTTCGGGTTTCTGTGTTGGCCATTATAAAGTGTATGAATTCATCCATCCCCTGCCCTCTGGAAGGCTAGGTGCATTGGAAAGTGCTTCAAGGCATTTAATAACATTTTCTAACTACGACATATCTCGGCTCCTCAAGACGTGGCGCATCATCACTTGTGGTGCAACTTACTTTTTAAGCATTTTAAGAGGTGCCTTTAGGCAGGCTTAAACTGTTTACCTCTGAAACATTAATGCTGAAGCACTTTGTTTTGCCTCGATTTAATGCTTGGGGTTTTGTCTTCTTGGAGTAATGTCTTGCGGTTTCTCCGGTAAACGTATTCACCCTCGTGACACTATTTTAGCATGCCAGCTGCCTTATTTATTGGAACCTCCTAATATTCCCGCTTTCAGGGATCATTTCCGGGTTGTCCCCTCAAGTCTCCTTGTTGTGGCCCTAGGTGAACGTCCACGGGTGTGTGTGTGTTCGTTACCTGTAGAGGCCTCTGGGAGGGCATATTTCGACCCCGAGCCGTGAGCATGCTCCTGCCAAGCACACTCATTCTCATTCCTAGCAACTAATGCACGATAGAACCCCCCTCTTTCCCAATTGACGCACCTGCCTCTGTGCCGGATCGACGGACAGGCCTATACGTGATCACTCACTCCCCCCCCCTTCTTCCTCGGTCTTTACCCTTTCTGCCAAATCTACGAATGTGCAGGAACTTTGAGCGTTCCACGTGTTTGACTTTGTTTTTATTGTGACGACAACTATTCCCAGTCTCGAATTTGTGACGAGGATTCACTCCTGATTCTTTGCTTAACTTGCAATTTCGTTTTTACTACTCAAAATTACTAAAATCGCAAACAACACAAGATTGTTCTTTCCTTCCCAAATGATGTGGTGTTTGACAGTAAGTACGGCTGTAAATCCCCTTTTCAGCTGTTCACTTCAATGTCCAGACTCCCACTTCAAACAATCTAGCCTTCCCAGCCTTAATACGCATTGACTCAATATCCTGCGGCAGTAGTGCATGTCCACCTCCCAGCCTTTTCACCACGTCCACTGCTATTTCAGAAACCCATTGTCGCCTCGACTACAGCTACTTTCAAACCTCTCATTCCCTCTCCTTGATTACTTCCAGTTCCTTCTTTGGCCCTCCCAACAAATGTTGTTTTCGTTCACCAACTAGCCTGATCTGCGACTTCACATCGGTCGATTCCTTCGAAATGTTGGAGATTATTATCACTTCGATGATGTCCACCACTCTCATCACTGCTCTTTCAATATCAGATGTTGCCGAGATTCGGAGTGTCGCTTGTCTTCTGCTCTTGCAACTGCTGCAAGCACATGGGGTGGATTGTTGCCCTAGGTGGGATGATTGGCCTCGTCATGTGTCTGTCAAGGCCTTGTTTTTGCTGACCAGTGAGGATTGAAGTTATTCAAGACGTCTAACATTTGTGGGTAGGAAGAGAATTTGATTGATGTGGCGAACTCTCGAGCACTAAGAGCGTTGTTATTATGCCATGGAGGAGGAGTCTTCAGGCTTGCGATCCTACTATCAGCCAGCATGTGTAGGCCGAAGATTTGATGACCAAAACGGGGAGGCGACATCTGGTCTAGCTTCCAAAGACCCAGTAGCGTTACGCGGCTGAGTGAAATGTGGGTCCAGCTCAATGGCCAGTCGACCTAGGTGTAATTGACAATGCAACCATGGTGATGATTTCCCGGTCACTTGCCTGCGTTTTGCAACAGATGGCATCCACACACTTAAGTAAAGAGCTTCATTTGACTGTAAAGAAGTGAGGTGGAAAATTGCTGTCACATCTTCACTTACCACACGTCGCCTTCCTTCAGCAAGCGGCACCTTGCTTCTGCTATATTGTGAGGCTGATTACTAGCGCCACTGAAATGCTGCTCAGTAGACGTTGTATGGAAAATTCAGCAACGTTAAAGAAATGATGCCGTTGGAGCAAAGACATTGGGAGAGACGCGGGCTACATTTTGTGATTCTTCACCAAGGTATCCTTTCTATCTCGTTAAATAGGTGTCATATTTAAACAGGGGTAGAGTCAAAAGCAACCTCATATTCTAGGAATCAGTATAATTGATGTTAAAATAATGAAGGTGCATTAGATCATGAGTGAATTAACATAGTCGATAAATAGTTCCATAGCTTTGTTGGCACCCGAGACTCCTCCCTTAAATGTTTTATGTTCGTTCTGCATAAAGCTGGCGGTGTTAAGTTGAAATAGCGTCTACCTTATAGCACCTAGGCCAGCGGTTCCACAGGTTTGTTGGCGTGCATCTAAATCTTCAGGAATGAACAGACGGTCCGGAGTCATTGAATAGGCTTTTTACAATCGCGCATATCGTTACAATCAAGTCCCGATGAGCTTTGTTCCACAAATTTTAAAACTGATGACTGAAAACAGATAGTGAGTTGTGGGCGTTTGTTTTCATCGTAACATTCCTTGGAGATTCTTTCAGCCCATCATATGCTGCATCACAGTTTACAGCTTCGGGTATAAAACTACTGCTAACTTGTCAATCGTTAGGCTATAAACAATGAAAAAGACTCGTTATAAAAGCGTGATTTTTACCAAAGAAATCTTTCTCTCTCGTCAGCTACGTGTAACACCTGGTCAAGCGCATGGGGAAGGGAATTCTAGCATTCACAGTGAAAATGTTTTTGGTGCATATTTCAAATCACGAACGAAGTCTGCTATTTATGTAACAAAAGTTGTGTCATCGCTCATGTTTTTAGTCAGTGTGCAATGTCATTTACTGCCTACGCCATGAACGGAAGTTCGCATTCGCCTTGACGATGCTTTTACTAGTTGTCATTTTTCCTTAAATCATCGCCCTAGGTAATAAAACGCGTGTAGGGGAAAATATTAGCAATTGAGAGGCTTAAGTAGAAGTGGAATAAGGTTAGTGGAAAATTGAAATGCTTACAAAGAAACAAAGGAGAATAAAACTCCATAAAATAATCTAACTATCGAAATTACTAAGCAGCAGAATGGAACAAAAATTTATGCAGCGAAAAAACCCATGTTAGAAAGTTTCAGTAAATGGAAGCAGCAGAATAAATCACAAATACATCCATTTGAAGCAGATGGACGTGAGAGAATAAAATAAAATTAATGCCCACAAAAAATCACAGGGCGAATTCAATTAAATTTCGGTAATAGAATGAGACTGCCATGCATCTACATGAGGAAATTGTGTTAATCTATAGAAGTGAAATAAATCACAAATTAACCGACACTAAGAACAGTCACGTGAGCGAAGTCAGTTCAGTTGCAGAAGCAGGAGGAATTACCAGCACATCCACACAAAAGAAACACGTGGAAGAAAATTAAGTAAAATTGCAGGAGATGAATTAATCAAAGGTAAATAAATAGGAAAAAATATTGTGAGAAAAGTCAAATGAATTGCAGATTAAAAACGAGGGAGCAATGACTACAAAAGAAAGAAAGGCAAGAAAAAAAATAAAGGAAAAAATACGTAAAAAGTAGCTGCAGCAGTAACAAGAGAAGCGACATAAAAGGCAGTAAATTTAAACCACATAAAAGAAACGAGAATTAAAGAGCACCGAATGCAAAAATGGAGGAAAGGTAAGCAAATTATTATAATTATCAACTGAAAAACAATCATTAGAGTGCCTATAAAAGGTAGCAAACGTGAGCGAATTCTATGCAAAATCTCATTCTCTCGCAATCATTTTCTCTCGTCTATGAAGCCAATTCGAGTGCGAAGGCACAATCTATCTCTCATTTCTCTGCAATCTTTCTCTCTTTTTGTTTAAATCACTTTATTTGCGTTATCTGAATGAATTTCTTATTCTACCACAATGATTACTTATCTAGAATATCATGGTTGTTTAGCTAAAGCGGTGACTAATTTTGGTATTATTATAGAAAGAATTCGAGTTATTCTTTCCATGCTGATTATCGTTGATCTCTGTTTGTAGGCTCTTTTTGTTGTTAATGTGCAACAAATGTGTGAATACGGATCTGTAGCCCCTAACTCCTAGATGTGGTTTGATGACTTTGATCCCCCTCAACCACCTGAATTTGTCTGTTTTTATTGTTTGAACACCTTTGCAGCAAGCGGTGAATAAACAAGTCATCTACCTTTCATTCCACCTTTCGAAATTGCGGAGGGTAGCAAGAAAATACTGAGTGAAAAGGAGGTCCGCAGCAATGCGTATCGTCAGTTAGCGCATCGTTTGCAAAAGAAGAATCCAAATGAGCGCAGTTTGCGATTTTTTAATCATTAGGGTGGTGAGGTCAAAAACCACACGTACGTTCTAAGCATTCTTCCATGCCGATTTGGTATTTGATGGCTGGAGCATAATCGCTGATGCCGTAGTAGTTTTACAGCCGCTCCCCCGATCATTCAACCTCCTCTCCTCCCCTCCCATCGCCTATGCAACATCAAGACTTTATCGCTTGTAGCAAATATACGCGTTTAAGAGTTACATGGACCAACATTAGGCAAGCTTTGTATGCTTGACCATCTTTTTCAAGAAAACGGATTTTGTGTTACCATGTGCGTAGGAGGAAAGAATACCTGGTGAGGTTTTTCTAAACAACAATTCAATCGTCTGGCCAAATTTGAAATGTGCAACTGCATTCTCCAATACTATGCCGAAGCATTCGGTACTTAAAATAGTCTTTAAAACTTGCGCAGAGTAAGACATGGCAATGCCTCTTAATTGAGTCATGAAGCATTTCACGCAGTGTAAAATGAAAGCCTCCGGGGGACCTGACTTTCAACAGGAGCCCAGGGGCCGTAGGCAACAACTTTGGGTTCATCATAGTGTACGTTTCCAGCTCACCGTCATGGATATTTTGGAAAGTAGTAAGTAGGCAAATCATGAGTGTGAACGGGATGCTCACCCACCCTGCAACTCCCTTGGATGTGGTCCGCAAAGGGTTACTGAAACAACTCTGCGACGTATACCTCCTCCTTCTTGCCGATGGCGGGTTATGCTAACACGGCAATCCCTTCTTTCCTACTAGTTGTTTAAGTTGTTATGCAAAAGATCCCAAGGCAATGCGGGCCACAACCGGCACAGAACTGTCTGAGGACAGATTATTTGGTTATTTGATTACTTTGTCTGGCACAGATTAATTGCACACCACTCGGTAGTTATTTTGCCCAACTTTTAACAACTAACCGATGAAAATGTGAGCCAAATGTTTTGTCGCATGCTCGATTTCTTTCTATACCGTTCCTGACACGCCGATTTGATGGGTGTGACGAGCTTTCGAGTGTAGGGAGCCTTGTCATTATGCCAGAGTCAACTAGCATTCCGGATTACAAGCCTGCTATCAACTAGAATGTGTAGATGGAAAATTCGATGGCCAACGCGGAGAGGTGAGAGCTGGCCCAGCTTCCGTGGCTTCACAGGAGTTATCCGGGTGCGTGACATAAGGATCCATCTTTAGTTGTCAGTCGGTCTCGGTGTCTTTCCAACGTGACGATGGAAAAGGAAGGCTTCGATCCACAGATTGGTGCTTGTTTGTCAATTCTGTTTCTCTATTCAATAAATTTTAGTCGAGGACGTTTAGCCGTAATTTGCCCCTGAGCCGAGACAGCCTTTCTGCATACCTCTTGTGTTTCTGTACTAACTCTTTATGCAGGCAGCATTTTTCCAGTCAGTAAGACAATCAGGTTCGTTTGATAATGCCCAGTATTTGCCAACAGCGAGTGTTTGGCAACCGTATGGGTCTGCTCTCTCTACAGTAGAGCTTCTAAATGAAATTTTGCGGGAGAGATAGGTCTCTTTAGCGTGTACAGCGTCGATTGAGGCGAAAGATATTGTTAGCATCTGCTTGGACATTGGCCAGGTAATGCAGTAACGGCCAAGTTGTAAGCATTTCTGCTGCCAATTCTCTTTCCTCAAAGCATCAGAAAGGGCTTCAAGCTGGACGGAACTTGGGAAGTGCATAGTTTTAGAAGTGTTGATGCCAGGTGCGAGACCTAGTTGGCGTCTAGACACTGAGATGGTGAACAGCATCTGTACATATTATCGAGCCTGCCGAGGACCATGATTCTCAATCATTGGGTCTAGAAATCCGCATTTAACTGTCTTAATAAAGTTGATAATAATGGCTTCCCGTTTTTATGCATTCTGTCTAGTTGAGACACATCTTCTATGAGGTCACTGCACCCACCAATTATATGGTTGTTCGCATGCTAAAGGATACGTGATATGGAACCACTCTGTTCCTTGCAGCAGGAAGCTGTCTTCACTAGCGGTCATGTGATAGGGTTAGGTACACTTTCAAAGCCTTTGGACATTTCCTTGGATGCTACCCTTGTTGTGAATGTCCGATTTCCCAAAATGTCTGTCAAATTGCAATGCATCAATTCTTTGAAGTGTTGCCAGAGGGAACTTATTTGTCATGCACCAAAGTCGGGGACACAATATTTCTCGTGTGTTGCAGTGGTTCTTGGGAATTCGCGGCATTATAGTACCAACTCTATTTTGCCTTGAAAGATGACTATAAGAACAGCAACAACAGCCGTGATAACTTCTGCCTCACATCCAAGTCTCCTCCGCCTTTACCGCAAGATCTTATTGAGGTTTAAAGCGTAATGGTGATTGCGCAGCAAGTGCACTCTCTACTTTCTTCCACTCCTCTTGGTGGGCTGATAACACCCATTCTGCAATGGGATTTGTGTGTTTCCTAATCGCCTCTCGCTCAAATGTGGCACATAAGCGAATACGGAGGCTCATCGTAAAGCCCATTTACAGTGAGTATTTCATTCATTATGGCTAGAAAGCCTAGAATCTCACGGAAGATGGCAAATTGTGTCTCTAGCATTCTCCTCGCCAGAGTCCACCTTCACGTGCCTCCTTTTTCGCCTAGAAAATTTGTCACACATTTACGCAATTTTAGAATGCTCAAATCGAAGAAGACGAAAGTCTGAGTCAGGAACGACTCAAGTCGGAGTTATACAGGGTTCGCGGACAGTAGAACGAAGTGCTTCTCTCTCGCTCTTTTCTATTCAGGTGTGTAGCATGAGGAATGGGTGCGCTACGATAGACTGTCTGCTATGGCAGACACTTTACACCACTGTGGTCCGTTCTCGATCTTTGGCAGGATACCTATTAGTTCTTCATCTGAATCCGTTGCTTGACTTGTACTAATCGGTTTGGTAAAAATTAGTCACCAAATTTCGTTTGACATGAAATTGCCTTGCCAGTTTGCGTTGTCACAATATTTGTTAAGCTTCTAAGGCGTCCTTGTTCACCTGTTAGATGCAAAATAATTGCATTTGACATTGACACAGAGTGTGATAAGACACGGAAACTCGTGGAGTGGTGGCCAGAGATTTCGTTGCAAACAAACCCTGCTTGTAGATTTGACCTTGCATTTTGTTGGAAGGTGTAGCCTTATGTAGGAATGATCTAACAGTCATAACTAATAACAGGTCACCGTTTGCGAGTGATATAGCCATAATGACACTTCAGATGCAAGGTAGGTGCTATAATCAACCTTTTATGACCAAGCAGATAGAAGGCTGTTAAATCAAAACAAAAATGTTCGCGCGAGCCATAGTCTTTAATGCTTGTTTATTCAAACAATTCTGGCGATTAGCGAGTGGGTGGCTAAGACCAGCCTCCCATGTTAAAGGGTTCCATGAATCTTCCAAGGAAAAGACTGACTCAGCTTTCCAAAGGATAAGTTGATCTGGTATATCAACGCGTGTTAAGCATTGCTATTAGTTTTGCTCAACACACCATTCCAGACTTGCTCTTAACGCGTAACGTACACTTATTTGTTAGTGCGCAGTAAGTAGAGGGTTAAAATACTTGCACGTCACATATGTGGCACACGTGTCATTTCACTATTACGAACATTACGGAATGTGATGCGAGGAGAGGTTCCACGGTAAACACAACCTAGCCAACTGTCGCACAGCTTTATTAAGGCGTGCGTGCATCCTGCGGCGACACTGAGGTCAACATAACAAGAAGAGCAGAGAGGTATCAACTCCACGGTCACACCCACTATTCTCGTTCAACCGACATTGCACTGTGTTCAAAGGACATTAACGTGAGTCGGAATGAGGTAAACACCAGAACAAGGGGAATGTCACCACCCAGCTGACTCATAGCTCTTCGTTGCGGTGTGTCTTAACAAAGGTGCCACCTAACCAGACATTTGAACTCGCTTCAAATCGATGCGTCAAGTTAAATCGAACCCCAGCATGCCAGCATGCGTTTGATCTTACCAATCAAATGCTGTGTTAAGCGCTCATCACCAGCGCCACACATACGTAACACTTGTGGTTCATCGCCTTACCAACACTATCGACTGCATGTAAATGGAAAAGAACAAATGCAATATTTGAAGGCAAGGCCTACTGAGCGGTGGCCACTAACAGAGATGCAAAGTTCACCACCACTTTAAAAAAAAGGCGCCTAAAATTCAGCGGAGCCATGAACACTCTCATTTTTACCCTCTGCTACGCACGCAGCAGCATCTGCACTGCATATGCTTAGCTTTAGAGCTGTGGAAGCCTTATTACTAAGGAAGGCCTTTTACTTTCACTTCAATGCTTATGCACACATGCCTCAGTTCTGTTCATCACATTCCACCTCTACTTATTCCACTTGAGTAATGCTGGTAAGCCAACGGATCCATATTTCTATTCATGGCCTTCGATCAACAGAAAATGAGGCTCCTAAAAACGCATAACAGTGGCAACAGACTAGGTGGAAGCTAGAATGCGATTGCCGATTCCTGATTTGGACTTTTCGATTCGTAAGTTCTTCAAAAGCGATGCGAATCACAGTCAGCACTAAAGGATGAGTGGACATGGCATTAGATTTGGTCATTTCTCTTTCTGTTAAGCGCTGATTGCAAGCTAATTTAGCAGTCATCATTGGTCTTAATGTTGCTATTCACCAACTTTTATTTGAAAGCGTGTTGCTCTATATTTGCCTAATTACTATCTTTCCTACTATACCTGACGCGTCAAACTAGAATTATCACACTCAGTAGTGGCACTCTACTGACCGAATGTTGATGCTCGACACATTAAATGGACGGCAACTCATTTCTACATTTTTATAAATTACTCAGTTATCTCGAAGAAGCTAGTTTGAGCGCTCTTTGTCAGTACCACTAGACTCGATCAGTGATCAACGCTTTTCAACGTAGACAGAAAGACGACATCTCGCCATCACTTCGGATAAAACTTTGTGCCTGCTTATTCTCTCCGTGAGAGTAACAATGACTCACCGCAGCAGGCTCTACCCCTTCTTCCCCAGTGACTGGTTTTTGGATCACGGGGAAAGACGATCTTAGACGTTTGAAACCTCTATCGCAAATACTAGCACTTTACCCGCTTTGGCTCACTGAAGTGCCCTTCGCCATTTATGCCACCATTGCATCACTGCAAACCTTCCCCCAAACACGACAAACAAACTACCCATCAATCGCGTGGCTTCGTCGTTTGCATACACCGCCTTGGCCAAAGTCTGAGAGGCAAGGGAAAGGTGAGAAGTGAATAATGTAAAAAAAGGTGGGAGAAGCGGGTTTAGAAAGCTTACTAGTGTTGAGATTGGTAAATCATTTTGAGAATTAGAGCAGGAACAGCAACACACTCTCAGACATTTTTGACACAATATCTACGCCAATGGAGACGCTCCTGGCATGGCACAAGACCTGAACGAAAGCGAGCAGCTTGTTGGGGTGTCTAATCATCTTAATTCTAGAATTCCGGTAAACCTTTTACCCAATTTTAATGTCGCAATCTTTCTGCAGCACTAATCATGGCCAGTACCACCTCGCTGCCTCATCAGAAGTGGAAAATACCAAAAGCAGGCAGTCATTCACTCGTACTCAAGGCCAATCCAGTGTGCCCAATCTTCACCATCTTGCCAATCACCCAGCTAGATAAGGAGCCTCAAATGCCGCTCTGCTCAGCAGTTTTGCATGGCAAATCCAGCACAGGGGTTTGCATTCTTGGGGATGCTTAAGGCGTAGGAGTGGGTGAACACAATGTGGATGTGGGTTACTTGTGCCGAAGGCGAATTCGCAGTCCTCAAAGTGGCAGCATAAACTCATATTGATAAAATTACCTAACCTGTGCTTTGGAGGAAAGGGCCGTTCTCATTATTGGTCAGTAGACTCTGCACAGGAGTCGAACTGCCAATAACCGATGAGGTAGGAAGGGAGAGCGGCATCGCGTAGCGCTTGCAGATACGCACCCAGTAATTGCCTTCAGTAGCAATTCTATGAAGGACACTGTGGTGTCACGCGCAAGACTTCATCTGCTCACAAATGAGTTGCGCCAAGAGCATAAACAGTGCACCATCACACACTGTCTTGATAATCAAAGTAGAATGCAGGTGGGCCTCTGCCTGATATTTCTCTAGATTTCAAAGCCTTGCCATTTCCATTGATGCAATTCAACTGCATCCCTGCTTCGACTACCGGTATGCATGAGAAGGGCGAAGATACGCCCTGTGAAGAGGAAAACATGTTTCCAATTTCGATGTTATGCCTATTTAGAACTCCACACCGTAGCAATCTGGTTTTTTAGCAATAAAGGCGTCTAAAATGGAGTCGGCACATGCGAAACACATGGCTGAAAGCAGACAAGTGAAGTGGCTTGACGTAACTTATTGTCCTCCTAACATGAGCAATTGGAGGCGTTAAGTTTGCATCAAATTAACTGATAATTGTCATGCGAAATCGCATCGATGTGGAACTGTGCCGATGAAAGTGACGAGGCGTTGGAACACTCATTAGCATGGGGCATATTTCTTTCCTCTATAAGTTGCCGCAGTGCACCCATTCCCATTCCACACATTGGACAACACATTAAGCATCCGATATGGAAGGGGTGGCGAGAGTGCTGTATAAGTGGTTCCAGTTGCACTCCATTTTACCCATATTAAGTCAACTCATTTAATCGGATGCAAGGTGATGATAGTGGCGAATGCCCTCAACCAAGATGAGAACAGCTTAGGAGCTACAATTTGGTCTACTAGATAGCATGTTATGACTCAAATTCTTTCGAGAACACCATGCATTTTCTGAGTGCTGATTGACCACGCCTTCATTTCTTCTGTCTTTGGATTCGCTATTTAATGCAGAGAGTGATTATGGTGTGCTTAGAAGTGAAAGTGAATGGGTCCTCGTAAGGCAGTGATAAGGAGGAGTTCAGAGTGCTCCACGACACCTTCCAAGCCCCCCTTGTCCCAATTCATCCAACTTGTTTTCACAATCCACGCATTCGGCCGGCAGTCCGCATAGTCCGCCAACCCTTCCAACATCCCACCCATATCTCACGAAGACACCTAAGGTGATGCCAATATACACTCCTCAGTGATACAATGGTCAATGTGCTGCTGGTGGATGAATGGGACGAAGCCCAGGAATGTGACGAGAGAAGAAATTCTAAATAGTGCGCAAACTTCACACAGAATATTTTGCAATGTTTGTACTAAAACGGGGGACAGGTGAGGCGTTGCGGTGAACCCAAACATGTGAGTTGCAACGATGCGCATGATAGGCTCAGAGTAGTTTCTAAGAGCATCAAAGTGCAGCATAGTCAGGCCACCAGCTCTGTGATTCAGACATCAATACAAAATATAGGGAAGCAAAACTATTAATGATCGCTTGGATAAACATAGGCGTGCAACAATTCGTGTGGATTTGCACTTGGCAGAGCAGGGAAGCATTGTTCGTTGCACGATGTACAGAGACATAATTAGTAAATGTAGTCATTGGAAAAATGATGGTGACAATAATAGAGAGATGGAAATTTAAGTCCATTGTAATACTTGAAGGTCAAAGCAGGCTTCCATGCTCTTTCAAGTGGTTTACCAACCAATGGTAATTGAGTACAGCGCGGTAATAGGGGAGAAGGTAGTTGTTACCCAGAGCTGTGGAATGCAGCAGATCGTCGCGATGAAAGCGAAAACACACCTGCATTAGTCTAGTTGCTACGCCGCACAGTGACTCAAATGTCCGTTCCATGCATCGAGGCGCTATTGCCACATTGCAGACAACTCGAATGCAAGTTAGAAGAAAGTTGATTGCAAAGGATACAACAGCTGACGCCAAATGTTATCCATTTAATGCAGGCAGTGGAACTGCTAAAATGTGCAAAGAGGTGCCGGAGAAGACCAAGTCAATTTGTGCAAAAACCAAGAGATCGGCGTAGTCGTGTCTTCGCGTTTGGAACTGTAGCGGCTAAAATAAAGCCATGAGATACGCAGTAGTGTTGGTGAACACACACATTGTTTTAAAGCAGCATAATGGACCACTACCCATTCGGTGAGCAGCGTGAACACACACGCAGACTGGTGGGCCCCTCTTCTATCACATCTGCACGAGGTAGTCAAAATATTTGCCCATCAGCATGGAGGAATGCGTTGTTCTTCAGAGCACTCATTAATGCTACTGCTAATCATTGTGCCTCCCTTGCAGCAGGAAACCAAGTCGACATGCCAGCCTCGTGCATTCTGGCTTCCGTCTCGTGTTTCGGTCAGCACAAGCATATGGATTCAATAGGGTTTAAGAGTAGAACACGAAGGCCCAACTTGGATATGGTATTATTTTGAATATCTGACGGTGAGGCAAGGGTGAGGAATGTTACTGAACGCCTTCGCGTCTACCACACGCTCCCGCTCTGCCGTTTAAGCTGTTGCAGTGATGACAGTAGCCAAGATCCACAAACTGGCAGCCGCGATGCAGACAGTGCGAGAGGCTCAGCATGAACACATGCCCAGTGTGTGATAACACGAGCACATCCAAGTGAAGTAGGGTGCTTGCACACAACGAATAAAAGCCATGGATGTTTCAAAACATCGAATGCTCAGCTCTTTCTCTCTATGCACGACAGTTCGCCATTGCGTGCAATGAGGAATCGCGACATGCTCGAATGTGATGTTGAATCTGTCCTGCTGAGGTAGTAATGAGGAGCAGTCCAGACTGCCATTTGACACTCTCCAGGTCTTGCTTGTCCCAATTCATGCAACTCAATCCTAAAATGCAAACGTTTCGGTCAGTATTCTGCCCAGTCTTCCTAACTCTCTCGACATCCTTCCCCACTTTAGAAGAGTCTTAAGGTGGAAACAACACACATCACTCTGTTATGCTATGGTAACTATGTTGCTAATAGATAGGCACGATGAGGCGAAGCCCATGAATATGAGGAGAGCAGCAATTCTAAATAGTGCGCGGCTTTCACACAGAACATTTCACAATACTTTTACGTGAACGGGTGACAGATCAGCCGTTGCTGTTAGCCCAAGCCCGTGAGTTGTAATAGTGCGTGTGGTGGTTTCAGAGAGATTTCTAAGAGCATCAAAGTGCAACAAGGTCACGCCACAGACTATGTACTTCAGCCGCTAGTTTCAATATTTGTGTGTTAAGGCCAACTAAACAGTAATTGCATTGAGAATATTAACTACTAAAACTTCACTGGAGTGAATAAGGCCAAAAGTTTTCAAGAGATGCAGGTTATGGGAATAGAGTGCATTGCTGTCTGTAGGTTATAAAGGAACCGAAGATTTTGAGGTTCGAATCGCGAACTGATGAGCATCCAGATTTTGCGTCTACCATTTGTCACTCAATTTACAATGATGAGTGAGGAGGAAGGAGGAACTTGGTGAAGCGAACGCATTCAATCGCACCATGTGCAACTCTCATTGGCAGAAAGTGCTTCTGGACGAGTTACCTAATGAGGGTGTGAAGATGAACCTTCGGTGGTGTCCAGCTGCAAAGAATTAGAATGCACTCCTCATCATGGCACGATAATACGGACCGTATATGCCTACCAAAATTTTGTGTACGTGCTGATTTGTCCACATTTACCGACGTATCATTCGCTCTGTGAAGTCGATTGCCTAACCGACGATGTGAACTTTAACACTGATATCAATGTCGTAGGAGGTGTTGGACCAAATAGTCAAAGGTGAAGAAACACGAACATTAACACAAGCTCTCATTGCGCTACTGCTTTGCATTTCGCATGATTAGAGACTTTGTGCACTTTAATGGCGACAAGCCTGACGGTTGCAGTTGAGCCACTGAAGCAGCACATCAGTGGTTGCACCATGTGCACACAACAGTGGCGGGTTTGTAGGTCAGCATCAAGGTACCTTATGGGCTAACATGAACGTCGAGTATTGCTATAAATGCGCCGTGAGTTGTGAGTGCAACACGTTCAGCATGTTAAAGAGCATTCTTCAATTGTTGGCCACCGCATGGGCTGGGGGCAGCAGTCCATGGGAGGGTATGTTATGTATATGCATCAGAATTTTCATTGCTAGATAAAACACATGGCTTTGACTTTTCAGCTCAATAATTTTTCTATCTTTCTTTCTATATAGTGTGAATGAAAAAAAGGGCTACTCGCGGGACGGTTTCTGCTTCCGAAAACATTCAGGTGGAGCCACATTGGTTTTAGACATGCTGAGCTAAGCTGGAATATTGACAAATTGGGAGCAGATTACGCAAACATAATTGCACTAGATGCAGCGGAAATTTCTTATCGTGTCCACAAATCGAACGCTACAGCTTTCAAAGATGGAAAACTCCTTCTTAGTGGCCTGAGACGCTGTACGCCCTACAATGTGGTTGTAACAGTAGTGCGCTTCAACAGATACGTTCGTTATTACAACCAGTTTATTATTACAGCCTGCAGAGGTAAGCCTGTCTACGCACTTCCCTTTTGCAACTCCATATTTTTCTGATGTGGTACATTCTGCTAATAACACATAAGTACATGCTGATTTTGTTGCTATGACAGAGCTGTCTATATTTCTTGCATCGCATCTCATGGCTACTCTAAATGCATGTATTTTGCGACATCCCAATTGGTGTATCCACTTTAAGTAGCAACATTTACTCGCTTTGTAATAATTTCTCGCTCAGTTCCCACTGGCATCATGAGACACATGGAAGGTTGACATTGTAGAAGTAGTATTTCTGCTAAATTTGTACCCTCACATAGGACTGCTTATCCCTATATAGTGCCTGCTTGTTATTGTCCAATGCGGCAAACACCGCTTAAGTTAAGTCAGATTAAGTCATTGGACGCTTTTGCTGGCTAAAATTGCTTTCGTGCTATAAGATGCGCACATCAGATGTTTCGTTATTAAATGAAACACAAGACTTCATCAGTTTGCTCATCAATGGCTTTATCCTGCTTTGTATGATGTGGAAACAACAGGAGCACCAATGACGGCAATATCCTCGCTTCCACCAGCCTTCAACTGGACCGACATTGGTCCCACCTCCATTACGCTAGGCTGGGATTTTTCAAAAGTGTCTCGATCTTACGCGGACGTAGTTATCCTAACCGCAGTAACACCTTCTCCCATATTCATCACAATGAACTTCACAGAGTTCTCTGATGGAAGCCTCACTCTCGGGGGCTAACACTTGATTCGACCTACAATGTGACGGTGGAAATAGTGCGCCTTTATACATTCGTTCAGAAGTACACCCAAGTTATTACTATAAAGGCTAATGGTAAGTCTGCGCACGCAACTCCATTTTGCAAGGCCACAATTTCCTCCGTTTTGGTGCATTCTGCACCGAAACATGAAAACAAGTGTTAATTGTGTTGCTATGTCTCAGGTGTTAATGTTTCTCGCAACGCAACTAATGGTTGCTTACTTGAATATAGAAATATATATTTACACACGTATATTTTACATAGCAATAGGCGGCCCCGACGGAACCGTCGGATCTACTGCGAAATCCACGTAAGTGCCTATAGTTAGGTGTTTCACCAACTATCGCCAACTACCACGGCCTGTAACCTCTGATTGTCGACACAAATTTCTCCATTATAGGGTGCCGTGATGCAGGGTTTGCACCTGGCCGCCTTTCCTTCGTGTCTGCCCAACGATGACGTGCCACCTCATATCTAATGACTCCATATTTAACAACACAATTTCCTGTTGCGCTTGTTTCATTCAGGTCACTTACTCGATTAACAATGTCGTGACAATAGTAAAAACCTTATGCGGAAGGGATTTAACTCCTGCCCTCCTGTTTATTTTTACACAAAACGGACGCATAACTCAGATGTTTGGTCAACGCTTACTATGGAAGTGATGCTGGAATCGTGCAAGCATAAGACGGTTGAACTGAGGGTTTCGTTCAGTGAAGTTATCACGACGATGTCTACCACCAACAGGAAGACTAGCATTTTGGCCCATCAACGTAAACTTGTGCTACTTTGGAGTTGCCAATTGTGTCCAGTTAGCCATTATTTCATCCTCATCGCGGCACACTGCATGTCTTTCACATGCAAATAACTTCGCTTCTTCCTTCCACCATTGCTACAGATGTGTGCCACCGAAGTAGCCACGTTTCTACAGAAACGCACTTAACACAGGGCATCTGTCAGGAATGGTGGAAGGAGCGGTCAGGAATTGATAGTATTGAAGCGCCCAGAAAGTGACCGCCTATAAAAGTGGCACATTTGAGCACTGCATGCAGCATGGCAGTCATCAGGTCGTGGAAGGTGTTCTAAGTGTTGCTATGCGCATGTTGGATTTGGTCAAACCTTGAATTGCACGTCATGCGTGAAATACAGTTAATCCCACATTTGACCGCCGCAAATTTCTTCATCAAGCTTCGCAGCCAGTTCACCTGAGGCTCATGCGACACGCTTTTTGCATTCTCTCGATTCAAAGAGGTGTCTTCTGACACCAAATAACAAGGAAATTGGACATCTTGTCTAATTGCACTAAGAGCATTAAAGGGTTGAAAGTTAAAAGGAGGCGAGTTAATGTGTGGGACACGGGCTTGTACGTGTCCGTGTTTACTGCCTCACAATAAGCCTGAGTTTGGCAATGGTTCGTTGCGACGTTAACGGGGACCAGCAGTGAATACATGGTGCATTCAAAGCGACGGATATGGCACGTCAACCAACCCTATCAGTGGTGATGCCGCGACATTTGATCCCCTCTTAATCACCCACTCTTTTGTCTGTTCAAACTGCTTGAACACCTCTACTGCGAGGGGTGAATAAACGAACCGCCCATCCATCGTTCCACTCTTCGCGATTTCGGACAGTTGCGAGGCGTCACTGATTGAGAGGCCTAATGAGGAAGCATTTGGCCTTCAAACACATCCATTGTGTGGTCAAGCAACGCGCACATCGTCGCAGAATAGAGGTCGTCGGTAAGGAGTAAGCTGTAGGCTCGCTTAGCATTTAACACCGTGGCCTGTTTAGAACACTACCTTTATGTACTCCATCTGATTGCAAGGAAAGGCAGAAGGTGCGTGGATGCGGTGCAGAAGTTATCAGCGCTGCTGATGCTGCAATCATGCGGGGCAAAATGAAGTCAGGAGTGTGATGTTGCACATTGCCGCAGCCAGCTGCGGCATGCGTGAACGAAGTTTGCTCTCCTAAGTGCGGTGCGAGTGGATGCATTTGAGTGTAAGACCACCATTTTGTGATCATAAACACATGCTTCTGTATTGTAGCCACGTACACAAGCATGGGAGGGTACGCGACTGCCCTAAGCAAACACAGTGACACAAGACGTGACGCTGATGGAGCAGTGCACTCGTAGTTACTCCACACTCACGCCTCATTGCCAATGCATACACTTTCACGTCGGTGAAGTAGGCGCACCGACACTAGTATTTGGCTCTTTCCGACCTCTGGTGCGTGTGAGATTGCAAGATGCATCGATGGGCCGAATTACCTACCATACATCTCTTCCGAAAGTGCCCATTGGTGTTTTAGAAACAAGGCGTTAAATAGAACATTTTAATTGCAAATCTATGGTGCATTACTACTTCCCCTCACGACTGCTAATGTTGAGATATAGCCTAAATTCCTCATAAGCCGGATCTTATGCCATCATTACCTCCCACCACCTGAACCCCATTCCGAGTCCCACTGTTAACACCAAGGTCAACCGAAGTATCGCCCAATGTGTCGTGACATCGCATTGCGCAGCAACGTCCTCTTAGTCAGGGCCTGCTCGTACCCCAACCCACCCATTCAACCACCCATTTGCGCATTGCTCAAATGCCATGATTTCATCCACCCTTATCTCGCTCAATATCCTCCACCTAATGGCACGTAGCTCTGCAGCAAAAACAGCCAAAATCGCCCACCAGAGAGGAATTCCCCGCGTTAACCGCCACCCAACTTGCTATCTTAATTCTCGCTAGCTAGCCCACATCCCCAAGTCCATTAGCGAACCACTGGTAGCTAAATTATTGCCTCCAGTCCCGGATCATAGGATGTTTAAAAGCTTTCACCACTTTTCAGTCGTACGGTTAGGCCACCAACAGAATCGGACAAAGCAACCCTCTTCATTTCGCAAGTGCTATTTCTCCTCTCCTCCTCCCCCACCGTTTATTTCGTGCCAGTTATCTCGCTTCTGGCTTCGAACTTGGTTCCATCCTTGCATGTGTGCGAGCCTTCCTCCCTCCCTCTTAGGTCGCCCTCGGGACACACGTTTATGCACATGCTTCTCTTCGCCTGGTTGGTTAAGTGACACGCTTTCTCCACCGGTTTGTCATCACCTTCCCACACCCACTCATCTTGATCATACTTAGCCCTACTTTTCCCTTTCTCTAGAACTGACGATATGAACATGAAGATGGTGCCGTATGCCAAGGTAGGCTGCTCCCCTTCCCATTTGGAAGTCCTCCTCCTCTACTCCTAAGCCTATTCAGTCAGGGCTATACCCCCACTGAAACGCCAAATAGATGCAATCCTAGCATTTGATGTGAGTTTCCATGTTTCAAGGAGGCACTCTCTGCCTGCCATCAGCTAGCACCACAAAATCACGTACTCCACCCACCTGCACTCTAGACATCTCCGAGTGAGCTCCTCACTGGTGTGCTTCTAGCCACCTCCAACTTCCCTACTAAAGGCGTTGCAAGGTCACCTAGCCCAATTGGAAGGCAAAAACTCCAACGAATTGTAGGTCCACTCGCATTTCCAATCTCACATCTCTAGAAGCAAAGCGTCTCCCACTCTCTCATCACCATCAACCATCATAGCAGTGACAGGAGATTTGAATCTCCTTCGAGATGTGTCGATCACCAGAACCTCTCCACTGAACAGCAGTGCATTACGGGGGAGGAACGACAGCGTCTGGAAGCCTTTGTGAGCCAAGCGCGTGCAAATTGCTCTGCCACAACACCGGATCATGCAAGCAGTGGTGTGGACCTGCTACAACTCTCTCCAGATCCAACCAGTGGTGGTAGTGCTTCCAAGGCTGCGACTGCATCCAGTCTCTTGGGCGTCTTCTCCCCTCAACCTGGTTTGTGTTTTGCCCAATTAAGCTGGTTTCGGTAGGCGGTATTGTTGACTCGGCGTTCGGTATTTCTCTCTGCCAGCTTTGAATGCATCCATCAGTCAAATGGCTCTTTCCACTATCACGACAGTACAAGCACGTCCACTGCCTCAGTCTCTGTGGGAGCCCTTGTCGGCTTCTGCAGCCGCCAATTCCAACAATCCCTTCCTTCCCTCCAATCCATCTGGCTGGTCCGCGATCGCCACTACCAGTGGGTGTAGTACCTTGGCACAGAAATCACCAATCATTACTGCGGCAAGTGACTTGGACAGTTGTTTGACCGAAATTGTCGGTCGGTTGTGTGTCTCTAACACAAGCACTATGACTGTGAGCACGAGTGTTTAATTGGGAGTACGAATATCAACCGAGACAGATCTTGGCAAGCCAAAGCTTTAGCAGCAGTAGCAGCAATGAATTCCTGGGGAGCACCAGGAGGTGTACTGCAGCCCACTCCTGTCAACAATCACCCTCTCACGAGTCAGGTTAGTTCATTTCTCCTTTCAGTCCCGATAGTTGGCAACTCGCATAATAATGCCACGAAATATAGCCTGTCATGCAATGGAAGAAACGATGTTGGAACTTCGCCATTTTCATTGCATGAATGGCGCCCTAGAGACAATCCAATTTGAAAGAAGTTGGGTTCGGTTCTCTACGCATCCATTTGGCAAAATCGTCACCTTTTCCACTGCTAGGCAAGTGTTTTGTAACCTAGGGACGAACAAGTCCTAGAGACCTCCCAAGCCATGTTATCGAGGCGACACCGAATTCCGAAGGACATCCTTGGGACTTTTCAATGGAGCCGTCTACGCCGTCCTCGGTGTTCCCACATTTGTGGCCTCGTGCTGACCATCACAGAGTGCATGGATTCATCCATTCCCTATCATCTGGCAGGTGAGATGCATCAGATAGTGTTCAGTGGCATTAAACAACACCTTCTAGCTGCGACATGCCTCGGTTTCTTGATAATTGGAGCATTTTCACTTGTGTAACTTACTCCATAAAATTTTGAAAGGTATCTTCTAGCGGGTTTAAATTACCCACCTCTCAAACACTGATGACGTAGCACTTGGTTAAGCTTTGAGTTAATGACTGGGAATTTGTCCTCTTGCAGTAATGCCTTGCGGTTTCTCCGGAAAGCATGTCCATCCTCACTGCCTTTTTGGTTCGTGATAATCTATTTCAAGCTATAGCAGGGCAATATTTGGCGTTGATGGGCCTTCACCTACTAGGACATCCAGATGTTCCGCTTTACGATCACTTTCGAGTTGTCTCCTCAATTCGCCTTGTTGTGGCCTTGAATGGGCGTTCACGGGAGTGTGTAGTCTTCACTCGTGAACGCCGCTAGGAGGATAGATTTTGTCCTAATTTCGGGGACATGCACCTGTCAATCACACTCTTTCGCCTACTTCCACTTTGACTCACCTGCCTCAACGCCGGATTGACACACAGACTTGGACGTGAACAATCTCTCCCCCTTCTCCCTCGGTCCTTACCCTCTCTGCTATAACTACGAATATGCAGAAGCTCCAAGCGTTCCTCATGTTCACTTTTTTCCTCTTTTGACGGCAATTATTCTCAGTCACGAATACATGACAAGGATACATTTCGCAGTCTCTGCTCGATTTGCAGATTTGTTCCTTCCATTCCAACTATCGGAAATCGCATTGTGCGTCCAATTGGCTTCCTTCTTGCAAACCATTTGGTAATTGACGATAAACATGACGGCGAACCTCCGCTTCAGCCATTCAGTCTAAAGTGCGGACTCACACTTCAAGCAATCCAGCCTTCCCAACCCTACAACGCGTTGACCCAACATCCCGCTGCAGTGATAGTTGTCCAACTCTCGGCTATCTCATCACACCCCATTAGTGTCTACCACAACCAATTGGCTTTGCAGCAGCTGCGGTTGCAACACCCACAGCCTCAGCATCCACTGCTATCTAACAAGCCCACCGAGACTGCTGCTACTACAGATACTTTCAATTTGCTCAATCCCTTCCTTTTCTGACCACTTCCATTTCCTTCTTTTGCCATCCCAACCACTTACGTTTTCGACCACCAGCTACCCTGATCTGCCTCGCTCTGCTGGGGAATATTGTCACTTTGCTGATCTCCACCACTCTCATCACTGCCCTTCCAATGCCACGTGCCGCTGAGATTCGAAGTGCTGCTTATCTTCTGCTCTTGCAACTGCTGCAAGCACATGGAGTGGATTGTTGCCCTAGGTGGAGGATCGGTCTTGTCATGTGTCTGTCAAGAATTCGTTTTCGCTGACCAGCGAGGATCGAAGTTGTCCGAGATGTCTATCATTTGTGGATAGGAGGAGGACTTGATTGATGTGGCAAACTCTCGAGTACTGGAAACGTTGTTATTATGCCTTGGAGGAGGGGTCATCAGACTTGCGATCCCACTATCAACCAGCATGTGTAGACCGAAGATTCGACGACCACAACGGAGAGGCGAAATCTGGCCTCGCTTCCAAAGACCCAGTAGAGTTACGCGGCTGCGTTACATGTGGGTCCTGCTCAATGGCCGACCGATCTTGCTGTGGTTGAAAATGCAACGATAGTGATGCCTTCTGTGTCACATGCCTGCGCTTCGTTACAGATGGTATCCACACACAAATCCATACACCACACATCGCCTTCCCTCAGCATGCGGCACCTTGCTTCCACTTAATTGTGAGGCTGATTACTAACGCCACTGCAATGCTGCTCAGTAGATGTTGCATGGCGAGTTCAGCGTGCGAGATCATTTCCCTGGCCATGCTTAATGGATGGTGTCTAGCGGTCACTCTCTGAAGATGATAAAATGCTTGTGCAGGAGCCAACTCGTCAGTCCACAATTTGACGGTACTTACTCACAGTCGCAATGTCATGCACATCCATCTGGGAAGTGTGCTGCTTACGTTTTGCCCTCAATGCGTCGCCTCGGCTAATTTGAACTGCATGAGAAAAAATTGGCAGTAACCATTCTAATCTGTCCTTCCCAACTTCGACAATTCTGGAAATGATTGATAAACCTTTCTATGCTCGAATTTCGCAAGCTAAGGTGAACTGCGCATTGTCTAGGGATTACAAACGCGATCTTGCCTCGCGGCCCAAAGAGGAGGGGGACGAAGTGTTCTGATTGGCATAACAATAGCAACTATAGCTGGATAGGACAATTGCAAATGAAATGAAAATGACTGCAACTTGAGGGAGTAAGCACTGAGCCCCCAACACTACTAACGACGCTGTTGACTTCACCCACGAAGGACATGCACTTCGTCAAGTGGCTTGACTAACGCCAGATTATACCTCACGCTCTGCTACGTCGCAAACACACGCTTCTCTTCTGACGCCTTCTCCTCATAACCTATTTCCAACCACGGAAACGACCCGAACAGGGAGTGGGAAAGGGAGGCTTATCATGGTCAAGTAACTGGCCATGGACGAGATGGGGCAGACACTCGTCACAGAGTTGTTTGGATACGTAGTGACAGTGGGCAGAAACGAGTGGAAACCTTCGCGACTTATATCCACGAGAAGGTGGCCATAGTACCCCATCCCCTGCTCACTAACAAATAAATGTGTGCCACGTGTTGGGGTAAGACTGGGATGAAGTGTTGGGCAAAACTAACAGCAATGCTTAATACGTTTTGACTTACCAAATTACCTTAGCCTTTGGAGAAGCCGAGTCAGCCTCTTCATTGGAAGATCCATAGAACCTTCTCGGATAGGAGGTTCGTCTTAGCCACTCATTTGCTCCTAATTCGGTTCGTTTGATTAAGCAAGTATCTAGGACTATAGCTCGTCCTAATATTTTTGTTTACATTCAAAAGACTTATGCTTCTTTAAAGGTTCACATTCTTAGCTTTGCATAGCGAATGAGTTATGATGGACACACCATGGGGATGGATTGCCTCTGCACGGGTAAATTCCCCAGTCAGCAAAGTGACAGTGGTTATCCGCCCAAATGCTTCGTCTTGGTAAATAAGCTGTGGTTGGGAGAAAATGGCATCATTCATTCAAATTATCACAACGGAATTGAGTAATTTGACGAATAGCTGATAAATGCACACACACTGAAATTCGCAACCAAAGGTGACCTTTCGCTAGCGCAAGGGAACAAAAGTCTGATCTTCACCAGTGGCATAACGCGATGCGGAACGAAGTATTCCATTTCTGGTAATAAAGATTCAACTGAATAGGATAATTGCGCAGTAAGTGACAACGGCTTCGTCTTGGGGGGGGGGTGTAAACGGTGAGTCTTTAACAATAGCAAGGACACTGCTGATCTCTTCTTTTATGAAGAGCAAAAACGCTACATACTGGCTTATAAAGAGTAGATTTTACCACTTGCTCTGCTGCATTGCAAACACACCTCACTCGTGACGCGTTTTTCCTCAGAACCTATTCTCAACCACAAGAGTAATCCGAACAGGGAGTGGGAAAGAGAGGATTATTACGTCAACAAAAATTGCCATCGACGCGATGGGGGGAAGACACTTGTCATAAGGTTGTTTGGATACACCCTAACAGTGGGTAGAGACGAGTCGAAACACTCGTGACTCACATCCACGGACATTGCTGGGTAGATGAGCCTCCGGTTTGCATGCAGAATTTGCCTGCTCATTATCATTGGAAACATTTACCACATGCGCATCAAACCCCTCGACAAGCCCGTAAAGTACGCGATGAAGAAGGGGCACGCATTGCCTATGGTCCTTGTCTGCCTGTTGTAAGTCGGCGTCCTCGAATGTATGCATTAATCTAAGCATGAAATATTCTGTGATTCATCCTAATGGCATTCTGTGCATTTCAAACTAGTAGGAATCCCAAATATGCCACAATGGACTTTGGAGTGCACTGTTACGCATTAGGATAATGGTGGGACAATTGAGGTGGGCATCAGAACTGAGAACTCATTTCACCACCTAATGATGCTCACGATGCTTGCAGTGCGCCCATGTACCACTTTTATAAGTGGTCACTTTCTGGACGCTTCAATCCTACAGATTCTTGATCACCCCTCCCACCATTCCTGATAGATATCCTGCGTTAAGTGCGATTAGATAAGAACATGGCTACTGTACCAATGTGGCACTGGTGATAGGAAGCGAGGATAGTATTTCCATTTGAAGGAGACATGCCGGCGTACCGAGGGAGGATGATTAGTAATGACTCATTGGAGGTACATGCTGTTGCTTAATGAACATAAGTTTGCATTGATGGGCCAAAACGCTAGTCTCGCTGTTGGCAGTAGATATTGATGTGATGGATTCATCAAGTGAAACCCTTGACCAGTCGACTTATGTCTACACGCTGCTAACATCATTTCCATAGTACACAGCAGCCAGACATCCGAGTCATGCGTCCGTTGTTGCGTTAAAAATAAGAAGGCATGCAGGAGTTGAACCTCTATCGCATGAGGAAACTTGCACTTGTAACCATTCGAATACTAGCTTATATGCGCTTATCGACTCAGACGGTGACTACTCATAAGACATTCAATTGGAGCAAAAGTGACGTGAATGAAGCAAGCATAACAGAAAGTTGTGTTTGCAATCATGGAGTCATTAAATATGAGGTGGCACAGTGTCTTTGGGTGGACAGGAATGATGGTCTGCTGGCGCATCGCAGCAGCCTCTAGTAGGAAAAGATTGCATCGGCAATGGCGGTTCACAGGTTGTGATAATTTAAGCGGATAAATCTTCAAAGTATTTGCACTGATTTGCACGAATTTTGGAGCAGGTCTGCTGGTTGTGGTAGTGCATTTTGCAGCTTATATAAATAATTACTGAGGATGTCGCTAAATGCATGTATGCAGAGAAATTATGAGGTGCGGTGTAATAACCACCAACAACTGGGACCCCGCAACGAAATTAGCGTTTGCTTTCGTGTTTTGATGCAGGATGCGCCATAACGGAATGAAGTTCGTAGTTGTACCTATAGACTATTGCTAAGAAAGTGAATGCCGGTATCACACCTTAAAACGTTGCATTACGACAGTGGATGATGAATATCAGTGAAGCTAGTAGGGTTCTTCGTCAAATACTTACACACACAAGCACATGAGAGGCAAATTGTTAAAAACAACACACCGCTTCCCACAGCCCATACAGTGGTCACAGAGTATGGTTGTGATAGCAAGACCGAAGCCATTGAAACAAGGTATTCTGGGAGGCCAGAGAACGATTTTGCACGTCCTCGATCAGGTTTTAAATTGTCCTCCCACCTCTCACCTGCAGTGACGCTTATAGGCGGCATAAGTATTACAGTATGAGTAAACTTTACTTGTAGTTTATTAATTTAGCTCCCTTGAAGTCACGGACTTCGGCTCTCGAGTTTAATATACTTGCGGTGCTTTAACGATTGTCAAGCATTAATCAAGGTGCAATACTTTATTCGTTACAACTCTTGTTAGCATTTGAGAAAAAATTAATGGTAATTAAGTTTCACTTTTCTCGTGGATACTGCACAAATGCAAATAAATAATCGCAAGTTCAAAGACATCCTAATTTCCAACTTTAGCACAGCAGAACTTGGTTTGGTCTTCAAAGGTGTCGTCAGATCCACTGCTATGTCCTTCGGTTCCTGGTTAAATCGCAACTCACGTATGCTGTGTTTCCGCATGCCTTTAAGCCCAAAATGTGCTCAGGTCCTAGCGAGTGCTGAGCCCAGCGCATTAATATTCATGCGTATACCTCCTTTTAAGCTACAGTGGGTTTTATTTCACCACCGTTGGAAGTGCTAATTAGAGCTGGTAGCTGGTGGCGTGATTTTGCTTTTATTCCAACAGTCTTAGAAGTTCCTTAGAAACTATGGCATGATTAATCATATTTCACAGGTCTGGGTGCACAGCAGAAGGTTACTTAACTTTAGCTTTAGTAAAAATATTGGGAAAATATTAATGTGTAAAGGTGCCTGACCTTACCAAAGAGTTTTCTACCTCACAAAATAGGAGGCATTCTCGTATTCTTGTAAGAAGTGCTTTTGATGGAAATCACATGGTAAAGAGCATTGGCATATATGTGCAGAAACATATTCGGCAAATAGCATTCACAGCACTGCTAACACGAGCAAACTTTGCCAGTCTCTCTAAAGTAATTGCACACGATCTAGAGTACCGCAATACCACTGCATGAACTAATTGTAGGTCCTCAGAAGATGCATCGCTCTCCCAGTATCTTTGCCTCTAGTATGTAGCAGTGCAAAGAAACCACCTCGTTTTCTTTTCTCGAAGCACTTGTGCTGCCAGCTGTAGTTTGTTGAAAAGGCACTTCCTTGTGCCTCCTGTTGACGCATGGCCAATGGACATGCTTGTCCATTTGGGAGAGGAATGTTTGCTCCCATTCATAGGTACTAGACCATTTTCCACGCTGTTCTACTTCTTGATCAGTAGACATGATCGTTGATGATGTAGTAGTTGCATAGCTGCCCTCTCGGTCTTTCATTCTTCTCTCCTCTTATTACCTATGCCAAGTCGAGGCTGTAAATGGGAGAGAGTGCACGATTGTAGGATTTACGGCAAACCTTCACGTGAGCTGTGCGTGTTTGACCTTCCTGCTTGAGGTAAAATATTTCGCAGAGGGAACGAATGCCGAATTGGTGTTATCCGAAACGCGCATTACTCGTCCCGTCAACTTCACAATGCACAGCTGCATTCTTACGTGGCCATTGTGGGTCAGTCGGTGTTGCCACTCGTCTAAGTTCCAGAGAATGCCAGTAAAGTGGAAAATAGGGCATTTCGTGCAGGGATGAATGAATGCATGCGGGAATGCTGACATGCAAGAGAAAGGCACGGACCATAGGCAGCAGCTGTCCGTTCTTCAAGGCGCACTTCACCCGGTCACTGAGAGACTTGGTGCATTGATGCATTGAGGAGGGCATGTGTGAGTCTCTCGTACGCACTAAACAATTCTCCGTGGTGGCCTAGCTCCTGATGATTGGGTGCAATCCCTGATGCCGTGGTCGTTGTGTAGCTGCGTCTTCGGTATTTTACCCTCCTCTCCTCTTACAGCCTATGCCACACCGGGCTTAGGATAACAGCAACGGCTCACCTGTCACCCGTTCACGTAAAAGCATTGTGAAATGTTCGGTGTGAAAGCCGCGCACTATTTAGAATTGGTGCTCTCTTCACATTCATGGGCTTCGTCTCATCGTGCCTATCTACCAGCAACATATTTACCATAGCATAACAGAGCAATGCGCATTGTTTTCGCCGAAGGAATCTTCTAAAATGGGGAGGGATGCCGAGAGAGTTAGGGAGACTGGGCAGAATACTGACCGAAACGTTTGCATTTTAGGATTGAGTTGCATGAATTGGGACAAGCAAGACCTGGAGAGTGTCAAAGAGCAGTGTGGACTGCTCCTCATTACTACCTCAGCAGGACCCATCCAACATCACATTCGAGCATGTCGCGATTCCACATTGCACCCAATGGCAAACTGTCGTGCATAGAGAGAAACGACTTAACATTCGATGTCTTGAAACATCCATGGCTTTCATTCGTTATGTGCAAGCACCCTGCTTCACTTGGATGTGCTCGTGTTATCACACACTGGGCATGTGTTCATGCTGAGCCTCTCGCACTGTCTGCATCGCAGCTACCAGTTTGCGGATGTTAGCTACTGCCATCACTGCAACAGCATAAACAGCAGAGCGGGAGTGTGTGGTAGACACGAAGGCGTTCATTAACATTCCTCACCTTTGCCTCATCTGTCAGGATATTCAAAATGATGCCATATCCAAGTTGGGTCTTGGTATTCCGCTCATGCTAGCAGCAATTAAATTCCACATGCCGACTTGTAAACTAACCTGCATTGAATCCACCATGCTTGCGCTGACCGAAACACGAGACGGAAGCCAGAATACACGAGGCTGGCATGTCGACTTGCTTTCTGCTGCAAGGGGGCACAATGACCAGCAGTGGCATTAGTGAGTACTCTGAAGAGCAACGCATTCCTCCATGCTGATGGGCAAATATTTTGACTACCTCGTGCAGATGTGATAGAAGAGGGGCCCACCAGTCTGCGTGTGTGTTCACGCTGCTCACCGAATGGGTAGTAGTGCATTATGCTGCTTTAAAATAATGTGTGTGTGCACCAAGACTACTGCGCATCTCATAGCTTTACTTCAGTAGCTACAGTTCTAAACGCAAAGTCGTGACTATGCCTATCTCTTGGTTGCTGCACCATTTGACCTGGTCTTCTCCGGCACCTATTTGCACAATTTTGCAGTTCCACCACCTGCATTAAGTAGAAAACATCTGGTATTAGCTATTGCATTCTTTGCTATCAACCATTCTTCTAACTTGCCTTCGAGTTGTCTGCAATGTGGCAATGGCGCCTTGATGCATGGAATGGACATTTGAGTCACGGTGCGGCGTAGCAACTAGACTAATGCAGGTGTGTTTGCGCTTTCATCGCGACGATCTGCTGCATTCCACAGCTCTGGGTCACAAATTTCCTCACAAATATCTTCTCTCCCCTATCACCGCGCTGCACCAAACAACCATTGGTTGGTGAACCACTTGAAAGGGCACGGAAACCTGCTTTGACCTGCAAGAATTACAATGGACCCAACTTTCCATTTCACTATTATTATTATTATCACTTTTCTAATGACCATTTCCACAAATTATATCTCTGTATTGGCTTTTGATAATCTCTACTTCCGATAAGCCAACGAGATGGCGCTGGCCATGATTAATGCCGCATTAAAAGTGGGTAAAGGGTTTTCCGATATTCTAGAACTAAAATGTTTAGACACCATAACAAGCTGCTCACTTTTGTTTAGGTCTCGTGTCATGTCAGGAGTGTCTCCATTTGCGTGGATGATGTGCCGAAAATGACGGACACTGTGTTGCTCTTCCTGCTGCCCTTCTCAAAAGGATTTACCAATCTCAACACTAGTAAGCTTTCTAGACCCGTTTTTCCACCTTTTTCACATTATTCACTTCTCACCTTTCTCTTGTCTGCCGGACTTTGGCCAAAGCGGTGTATGCAAACGAAGAAACAACGTGATTGTTGGGTAAGTTGTTTATCGTGTTTGGAGGAAGGTTCGAAATGGTGCAATGGTGGCAGAAATGGCAAAGGGCACTTCAATGAGTCAAGGTAAGCATAGTGCTGATATTTGCGATGAGAGGTTCCAAGGGCTAAAATCGTCTTGTCTCTTTTTCCAAAAAAGCAGTCACTGGGGAAGAAAAAGTAGAGCCTGCTGGGGTGAGCCATTGTTACCTTCACGTTGAGAATAAGCAGGCACAAGGTTTTATCCGAAGTGATGGCAAGATGTCGACTTTCTGTCTGAGTTGAAGAGCGCTGATCACTGAGAGAGTCTAGTGGCACCAAAAAAGAGCGCTCAAACTAGCTTCTTCGAGATAACTGAGTAATTTATTAAAAGGAAGAAAATGACTTACAGTCCATTTATTGTTTCACGCATCAACATTCGGCCAGTAGGGTACCACTACTGAGTGCGATAATTCTAGTTTTGCGTGTCAGATTAGGCAAATATAGAGCAACACGCTTTCAAATAAAAGTTAGTGAATAGCAACATTAAGACCAATGATGACTGCCAAATTAGCGTGCAATCAGCGCTTAACAGAAAGAGAAATGACCAAATCTAATGCCATGTCCACTCATCCTTTAGTGCTGACTGTGATTCGCATCGCTTTTGAAGAACTTACGAATCGAAAAGTCCAAATCAGGAATCGGCAATCGCATTCTAGCTTCCACCTAGTCTGTTGCCACTGTTATGCGTTTTTAGGAGCCTCATTTTCTGTTGATCGAAGGCCATGAATAGAAATATGGATCCGTTGGCTTACCAGCATTACTCAAGTGGAATAAGTAGAGGTGGAATGTGATGAACAGAACTGAGGCATGTGTGCATAAGCATTGAAGTGAAAGTAAAAGGCCTTCCTTAGTAATAAGGCTTCCACAGCTCTAAAGCTAAGCATATGCAGTGCAGATGCTGCTGCGTGCGTAGCAGAGGGTAAAAATGAGAGTGTTCATGGCTCCGCTGAATTTTAGGCGCCTTTTTTTAAAGTGGTGGTGAACTTTGCATCTCTGTTAGTGGCCACCGCTCAGTAGGCCTTGCCTTCAAATATTGCATTTGTTCTTTTCCATTTACATGCAGTCGATAGTGTTGGTAAGGCGATGAACCACAAGTGTTACGTATGTGTGGCGCTGGTGATGAGCGCATAACACAGCATTTGAATGGTAAGTTCAAACGCATGCTGGCATTGCTAAGTGCAGTTCACTTGGCAAGTATAAGGTGACCAACAAAGTTAATGTGGGGTTCGATTTAACTTGACGCATCGATTTGAAGCGAGTTCAAATGTCTGGTTAGGTGGCACCTTTGTTAAGACACACCGCAACGAAGAGCTATGAGTCAGCTGGGTGGTGACATTCCCCTTGTTCTGGTGTTTACCTCATTCCGCCTCACGTTAATGTCCTTTGAACACAGTGCAATGTCGGTTGAACGAGAATAGTGGGTGTGACCGTGGAGTTGATACCTCTCTGCTCTTCTTGTTGTGTTGAACTCAGTGCCGCCGCAGGGTGCACACCCGTCTCAGTGAAGCTGTGCAGCAGTTAGCTAAGTTGGTTTGAGTGTGAAAATTTTCATTGCGACACGTCCTGCAATGTTTATAAAATGGGAAAGGTGCGCGCATAAAAAATGAGAAATATAAGTAGTTTGACCCACCAAATGTTGACAAAAGAAAATAATTGCGAAGAAGGAGAGATAGAGAGAATGAGATCGTGCTCTCGCACTCGAATTGGCTTTAATGTCAATAGGAAATGATTGCTGAAGTATGAGAGAGAGAGTTTTACACTCGCACTCGATTTAGCTTCATTGACAAGAGAAAATGATTGGGGAAGAATGACAGAGAGGGTGAGATTGTGCACTCGCGCTCGAATTGACTACACTGACATGAGAAAATGATTGCGGAATATTGAGAGAGAGAGAGACTGTGATCCCGCACTCGAATTTTCGGCATTGTCAAGAGAAAATAATTGCAAAAGAATACGAGAGAAAGAGAGAGAGATTGCGCCCTCTCTCTTGAATTGGCCTCGTTGAGAAGAGAAAATGATTGCGAAAGAATGAGAGAAAAGCGAGAGTTGTTATTCGCTCCCACTTAAATAGGCTTCAATGACAAGAGAAAATGATCGCGGAAATGTAAGGGATAGAGAGAGAGAAAGAAAATGAGGAAGTGAGAGATTGTGCTCTTGCACTTAAATTTGCTTTATTGGCAAGAGAAATTGATTGCGAAAGAATGAGAGAGAGGGAGATAGTGAGAGAGAAATTAAGATATCGCACTCGAATTGGCTTCATTGATAAGAGAAAATGACTGCAGAAAAATGAGAGAAAGAGGGAGAAATTGTGCTCTCGCACTTGAATAGGCTTCATCAAAAAGAGAAAATAATTGCGAAAATATGAGAGCGAGAGAAAAATCGTGCTCTTGCACTCAAATTTTCTGCATTGTCAAGGAAAAATAATTGCAAAAGAATAAGAGAGAGATTGTGCTCTCGTACACGAATTAGCTTCAATGAAAAGAGAAAATGATTGCGGAAGAATAAGAGAGAGAAAGAGGAGAGAAAGAGATTGAGCTCTCGCACTCGAATTGTCTTCAGAGACGAGAGATTTTGTCTGGGGAAGAAAGAGAGAGCCAGGGAGAGACAGAGAGAACAAGAGAGATTGTTGGATCGCACTCGAATAGGCCTCATTGACAAGAGAAAATGACTGCAGAAGAATGAGAGAGAGAAGAGAGGGAGAAAGAGACAGAAAGAGAGAGATTGCACGCAAGCAATTTAATTAACTTCATTAAAAAGAGAAAATCATTGTGCAAGAATAAGAAAGAGAGATAAAGGTTGTTCGCTCGCATTTAAATTAGCTACATTGAGAAAACCAAATGATTGCGGTAGAATGAAAAGTGAGAGAAAGAGATTGTTAGCTTGCAAATGATTTGGCATCAATAATAAGAGAAAATGATTGCGGAATAATGAGAGAGAGAGATAGTGAGAGAGAAATTGAGCTATTGCACTGGAATTGGCTTTAATGTGGAGAGCAAATGATTGCGGAAGAATGAGAGAGAAAGAGATAGATAATCATAGAGAAATTGAGCTATCGCACTGGAATTGGCTTAATATGAAGAGGAAATAATTGCGGAAGAATGAGAGAGAGAGAGAGAGATAGTAAGAGAGAAATTGAGCTATCGCACTGGAATTGGCTTTAATGTGAAGAGGAAATGATTGCGGAAGAATGAGAGAGAGAGAGAGAGGGAGATTGAGAGAGAAATTGAGCTATCGCACTGGAATTGGCTTTAATGTGAAGAGCAAATGATTGCGGAAGAAAGAGAGAGAGAGAGATATTGAGAGGCCACCATCAAGTTAGCTTTGTGCGCTCGGACATCTTGCTTGAGAAAGTGGATTTTGCACTACAGTGATAAATGAATGCTTGTGAGTAATCCCACTTGCAACATGCACCCAAGGACCGTAGACAACGACTTCCGGTTCCTCATTGCACACAATTCCATTGCATTGTAATTGATGTTTCTGAAGGCAGTGAGTGGGCAAATCGTGGGTCTGTACAGGATGCTTACCTACTCCACAATCCTTGTTGATGTGAGTGTCCAAGTTGAGTTTCGCCCCTGCCCGCTGTTAAGAGTTGCCGCGACCACTCTGTGGCATATGCCTCCTCCTTCTCGTCGATTGCGGCTAATGCTAACACGGCAATCCCTTCTTTCCTACTGGCCATTTTGACCATTATGCAAACGATTCAAAAGCAACGCGTGTTACGATCAGCACAGAATTGTCTAAGGACATGTTGTTTGGTTAGTTGATTCCTTCCTTTGCTATCAACTGGTTACACCCCATTTGGCAACCAATATGCCTAGCTTATGTTAACAGGTAGCGAATGCAATTGAACGCTAAATGTTGTATCATCTGCTAGAGAAGCTTTCGTTACCGTTCCTGGCCAAGTAATGCAGTAGCGTGTAAGTTGTTAACAATCCCACTGCTGATTATTTTCCTTAAAGGCATCGAAAGGACTCTAAGCTGGACATAGCCTGATAGGTGCAAATTTTGGCAGTGTTGATGCCAGGTAAGAGACTCAGTTGATGTTAGGACACTGAGGTGGTGAGGAGCATTCGTATGCATTAAAACGCCAGCAGAGGATCAGAACTCACAATTAGTAGGTTTAGAAGTCCACCCTTGACTGTCTCAACAAAGGTGGCATCAATAGCTTACTGCAGCTATTTGCGACACTTCCTCCATGAGGTCACTGTACAGAGCGTTTGCATGACGGCTTGCTAGTTAAATGCTGCGTTTCTAGGAACCATTCTGTACCTTAGAGGAAGAAGCTATTTTCATTAGCGGCCAGATGACAGAGCCACGTACACTTTAAAAGCCGTTGAACATTTCCTTCGATGCAATATTTATTGTGGATGTCGGAGTTCTCGACCACCTACCAAAGTGCAACACATCACTCATTTGAAAGGCTGTCAGATGGAACTCAGATGTCATGCAGCAGAGACAGGAGCACGATGTTTCTTGCGTGCTGCAGCGGGTAGCGAATATTCGCAGCATCATGCTACTAACTTGATTTTGCCTCAAAATATGGCAATAACAGCAACGACAACAGCGGTGATGACTCCACCTCTCGTCCAACTCACCTCTGCCTTTATCCTACACTCCGATTGAGGTTTTAAGCGTAATGTCGTAAAGAAACACAGCGGTAAGAGATCTGTAAATGCACCCTACTTCGTTTTACTCCTCTTGGTGAGCTGCTTACATCCATTTTGCCATGAGACGTGTGTGTTCCTTGACCACCTCCCGTTCAAATGCTGCATTCAAGCGAACGCCTAGGCTTACCGTGAAGCCAATTTGTAGTTGGCATTTCAATTCTTGGGGCTGGGTAGCGTAGGATCTCAAGAAAGATGGTCGAACGTGGCTCTAGCTATCTTCTCACTAGACCCCGTCTTGATGTGTTGCTCTTTTAGCTTGGAGTATGTGCCACGCGCCAACGCGATTATCGAGTGCACGAATCGAAGAAGACGAAAGGCAGAAGGATGCGTGATTCGCAGATGATAAGACGAAGTGCCTCTCTCGCCCTCTTTCCATCTGTTGTGTAGCATGCGCAATACGTGTGCTACGATAGGCTCTCGCCTACGAACTTTGGCCTAGTACCAATTACTTCCTTCACAAAATCACTTGTTTGGGCTGTAAAAATCGTGTAGGTGGACCTCGTTTGCCAAATACTGTCCATCACAGAGTCGTTGCGCCGCCTCACGTCGTTTGAGGATTTGTTAGGCTTCTAGGGTGGTCTTGATGGCAAGTTTTGTGCAAAATTATTGCTTTCGACATCGACACGTGAAGTGGTGGCCAAAGGTTGGTTCAATATGTGCTCCGCCTAGAGTTCTGACTTCGCATTCTATTGCATAGGGCGTCAAAATGCAGAAATGGTCCAATGGTGATAGCCAATAACAGGTCGGCATTTGCGGTAGTTTCAGCCATATTTGCACTTCAGCCGCAATGTAGTTGCTAGAGTTAACCTTTCCTGACCAAGCAAATGTAAGGATATTAAATCGAAACAAATGCGCTGCGACGAGCTATAATCTTGGATGCTTGTTTAGTCAGGCTTAATGCTGTGTTTGGAGGCAAGGCCTACTGAGTGGTGGCCACTAACAGAGATGCGAAATCCACTATCAGGTTGGGAAATCAGGCCTCCTAAATTTCAGCGGAGCCATGAAAACTCCCATTTCTACCCTCTGCCACCCACGCAGCAGCCTCTGCACTGTCATATGCTTAGCTCTGGAGCTGTGGAAGCCCTATTACTAAGGAGCGCCCTTTGCTTTCACTTCAATACGAATGCACAAATGCCTCAGTTCTCTTCATCGCATTCCAACTCTACTTATTCACTCAAGTAATGCTAGTAACATAACAGATCCACGTCTCCTTCTATAACCTTTGATCAGCAGAAAAACGGTGCTCGCAAAGGTGCATAACGGTGGTAGGAGGCCAAACGGAAGCTAGGATGCGATTGCCGCTCTCAGGCATAAGCCTTTCTGTCGGCAAAACCTTCAAAGGCAACGCGTGTTGCAGCCAAAGCCAAATAACTAGAGGAAGCGGTATTCGGTTGCGCTATTTATTTGTCTACTAGCCTATTTAATTAAAAGCCAAACTATCATTTTGTACTATACCTCACACTTTGAACTAGCAATATCCCACTCAGTAGTGACGCACAACTGAGCGAATGTTGATGCGCGAAGCAAGAAATGGACATCAAGCCATTTTGCCTCTTTGTATGCAATGCTCAGGTGATTTGAAGAAGCTTGTTCGTGCGCTCTTAATCAGTACCGCTAGCTTCGGTCAGTGATCAACGCTCTTCAACTCAGACAGAAAGTCCACATCTCGCCATCACTTCGACGATGGAGGACTTGGAATGCAACTGTGTGTCTGCTTATTGGAGACGCGATAATAACAGTGACTGAGCCCAGCAGACTCCACCTTTTCTTCCCAGTGACTGGATTTGGATCACGAGGCAAGACGATTTTAGACGTTGGAAGCCCTTATCGCATATATAAGCACTTTGCTCGCCTTGACTCACTGGAGTGCACTTCGCCATTTCTGCCACCACTGCATCATTGCAAACCTTCCTTCAAACACGACAATCAAATTGCCCATCAATCACGTGGCTTCTTCGTTTGCATACACCGCCTTGGTTAAAGTCTGGCAGACAAGAGAAAGGTGAGAAGTGAATAATGTGGAAAAGGTGGGAGAAGCGGGTTTAGAAAGCTCACTATTGTTGAGATTGGTAAATCAGTTTGACAAGTGGAGCAGAAAGAGCGACACAGTCTCCGACATTTTTGGCATAACATCCACGATAATGGAGGCGCTCCTGGCATGGCACGAGGACTGAACAAAAGCGAGCAGCTTGTTGGGGTATCTAATCATCCCAATTCTAGAATTCCGGTAAACCTTATACCCAATTTTAGTGTCGCAACCTTTTGGCGGCACTAATCATGGCCAGTACCACCTCGCTGCCTCATCAGAAGTGGAGAATACCAAAAGCAGGCAGTCATTCACTCGTACTCAAGGCCAATCCAGTGTGCCCAATCTTCACCATCTTGCCAATCACCCAGCTAGATAAGGAGACTCAAATGCCGCTCTGCTCAGCAGTTTTGCATGGCAAATCCAGCACAGGGGTTTGCATTCTTGGGGATGCTTAAGGCGTAGGAGTGGGTGAACACAATGTGGATGTGGGTTACTTGTGCCGAAGGCGAATTCGCAGTCCTCTAAGTGGCAGCATAAACTCATATTGATAAAATTACCTAACCTGTGCTTTGGAGGAAAGGACCCTTCTCGTTATGGGTCAGTAGACTCTGCACAGGAGTCGAACTGCCAATCGTCGATGAGGTAGGAAGGGAGAGCGGCATCACGTAGTGCTTGCAGATACGCACTCATTAATTGCCTTCAGTAGCAATTCTCTGGAGGACACTGTGGTGTCACGCGCAAGACTTTATCAGCTCACAAATGAGCTGCGCCAAGAGCATAAACAGTGCACCATCACACACTGTCTAGATAACCAAAGTAGAATGCAGGTGGGCCTCTGCCTGATTTTTCTCTAGATTTCAAAGCCTTGTCATTTCCATTGATGCAATCCAACTCCGTCCCCGCTTTCACTACCGGTGTGCATGAGAAGTGCGATGATGCGCCCTGTGAGTACAAGGACGTTTCCATTTGCATCGCAATGCCTCTTTAGAATCCCACACCATGCCACATCTAGTATTTCAACGATAATAGAGTCGGCATATGCGAAACAAATGAAATTAGATCTAAACAAGCTGTTGCGACACTCACCAGCAAGGGACACATTTCATTCCACTATAAGTTGCCGCAGTGCACCCATTCTCATTCCACACATTGGACAACACATTAAGCATCCGATGCGGGAGGGGTGGCGAGAGTGCTGATTGACCACGCCTTCATTTCTTCTGTCTTTGGATTCGCTATTTAATGCAGAGAGTGATTATGGTGTGCTTAGAAGTGAAAGTGAATGGGTCCTCGTAAGGCATTGATAAGGAGGAGTTCAGAGTGCTCCACGACACCTTCCAAGCCCCTTGTCCCAATTCATCCAACTTGTTTTCACAATCCACGCATTCGGCCGGCAGTCCGCATAGTCCGCCAACCCTTCCAACACCCACCCATATCTCACGAAGACACCTAAGGTGAAACCAATATACGCTACTCAGTGATACAATGGTCAATGTGCTGCTGGTGGATGAATGGAACGAAGCCCAGGAATGTGACGAGAGAAGAAATTCTAAATAGTGCGCAAACTTCACACAGAATATTTTGCAATGTTTGTACTAAAACGGGGGACAGGTGAGCGTTGCAGTTGTTTGACCCAAACGTGTGAGTTGCAATGATACGCATGATAGGCTCAGAGAGTTTCTAAGAGCATCAAAGTGCAGCATAGTCAGGCCACCAGCTCTGTGATTCAGACATCAATACAAAATATAGGGAGCAAAACTATTAATGATTGCTTGGATAAACATAGGCGTGCAACAATTCGTGTGGATTTGCACTTGGCAGAGCAGGGAAGCATTGTTCGTTGCACGATGTACAGAGACATAATTAGTAAATGTAGTCATTGGAAAAATGATGGTGATAATAATAGTGAGATGGAAATTTAAGTCCATTGTAAATCTTGAAGGTCAAAGCAGGCTTCCATGCCTTTCAAGTGGTTTACCAACCAATGGTAATTGAGTGCAGCGCGGTAATAGGGGAGAAGGTAGTTGTTACCCAGAGCTGTGGAAAGCAGCAGATCGTCGCGATGAAAGCGAAAACACACCTGCATTAGTCTAGTTGCTACGTCGCACAGTGTCTCAAATGTCCATTCTATGCATCAGGCGCTATTGCCACATTGCAGACAACTCGAATGCAAGTTAGAAGAAAAGTTGATTGCAAAGGATACAACAGCTGACGCCAAATGTTATCCATTTAATGCAGGCAGTGGAACTGCTAAAATGTGCAAAGAGGTGCCGGAGAAGACCAAGTCAATTTGTGCAAAACCAAGAGATCGGCGTAGTCATGTCTTCGCGTTTACAACTGTAGCGCTGAAGTAAAGCTATGAGATGCGCAGTAGTCTTGGTGCACACACATTAATTTAAACAGCATAATGAACCACTACCCATTCGGTGAGCAGCATTAACACACGCTCAGACTTGTGGGCCCCTATTCCATCACATCTGCATGAGGTAGTTTGAATATTTGCCCATCAGCATGGAGGAATGCGTTGCCACTGCTGGTCATTGTGCCTCCCTTGCAGCAGAAACCAAGTCGACATGCCAGCCTCGTGTATTCTGGCTTCCGTCTTGTGTTTCGGTCAGCGCACAAGCAGAGTGGATTCAATACGGGTTAGTTTACCACTCCGAATACGAAGGCTCAACTTGGAAATGGTATTATTTTGAATATCCTGACAGGTGAGGCAAGGGTGAGAAATGTTACTGAACGCCTTCGTGTCTACCACACACTCCCGCACTGCCGTTTAAGCTGTTGCAGTGGTGACAGTAGCCAAGATCCACAAACTGGTAGCTGTGATGCAGACAGTGCGAGAGGCTCAGCATGAACACATGCCCGTGTGATAACACGAGCACATCCAAGTGAAGTAGGGTGCTTGCACATAACGAATGAAAGCCATGGATGTTTCAAAACATCGAATGTTAAGTCCTTTCTCTCTATGCACGACAGTTTGCCATTGGGTGCAATGTAGAATCGCGATAGGCTCAAATGTGATGTTGAATCTGTCCTGCTGAGGTAGTAATGAGGAGCAGTTCAGACTGCCATTTGACACTCTCCAGGTCTTGCTTGTCCCAATTCATGCAACTCAATCCTAAAATGCAAACGTTTCGGTCAGTATTCTGCCCAGTCTTCCTAACTCTCTCGACATCCTTCTCCATTTTAGAAGAGTCTTAAGGTGGAAACAACACACATCACTCTGTTATGCTATGGTAACTATGTTGCTAATAGATAGGCAAGATGAGGCGAAGTCCATGGACGTGAAGAGAGCACCAATTCTACATAGTGCGTGGCTTTCACACAGAACATTTCACAATACTTTTACGTGAACGGGTGACAGGTCAGCCGTTGCTGTTACCCAAGCCCGTGAGTTGCAATAGTGCGTGTGGTGGTTTCAAAGAGGATTCTAAGAGCATCAAAGTGCAACAAGGTCACGCCACAGGCTATGTGCTTCAGCCGCTAGTTTCAATATTTGTGGGTTAAGGCCAACTAAACAGTAATTGCATTGAGAAAATAAACTACTATAACTCTACTGGAGTGACTGTGGCCAAAAATTTTTAATAGATGCGCGTTATGGGAATCGAGGGCATTGCTGTCTGTAGGTTATGGAGGAACCGAAGATTTTGAGGTTTGAATCGCGAACTGATGAGCGTCCAGATTTTGCGTCTACCATTTGTCACTCAATTTATTACGGTGACTGAGGATGAAGGGGACCATTGGTGAAGCAAAAGCATTCACTCGCACCATGTGTGAATGTCATTGGCAGAAAGTGCTTCTGGACGAGTTACTAATGAGGGCGTGAAGATGGACCTTCGGTGGTGTCCAGCTGCAAAGACTTAGAATGCACTCCTAATCGTGGTATGATAATACGGACCGTATATGCCTAAATTATGTGGTATGTGTGTGGGTGAATTTATTTAATCCTACCAAAATTTTTTGTACGTGCTGATTTGTCCACATTTCCTGACGTATCATTCGCTCAGCGTAGTCGATTGCCTAACCGACGATGTGAACTTTAACACTGATATAAATGTCTTAGGAGGTGTTGGACCAAATAGTCAAAGGTGAAGAAACACGAACATTAACACAAGCTCCATTGCGCTACTGCTTTGCAGTTCGCATGATTAGAGACTTTGTGCACTATAATGACGACAAGCCTGACGGTTGTAGTTGAGCCACTGAAGCAGCACATCAGGGGTTGCACCATTTGCACACAACAGTAGCGGATTTGTGGGTCAGCATCAAGGTACCTCATAGGCTAACATGAACGTGATGTATTGCTATAAAGGCGCCGTGAGTTGTGAGTGCAACACGTTTAGCATGTTGAAGAGCGTTCTTCAATTCAGCCTCGTGCTATTTTTGACCACCGTATGGGCTGTGGGAGGCGGTGCAGGGGAAGGTATGTTATGCACATACATCAGAATTTCCAATGCTAGATGAAACACATGGCTTCGACATTTCAGCTCAATAATTATTCCCTCTTTCTTTCTATATAGTGTCAAGGACAAAAGGGCCACTCCCAGGAAGGCTTCCACTTCCGAAAACTTTTAGATGGAGCCACATTGGTTTTAAACTCGTTGAGCTAAGCTGGAATGTTGACAAATTGGGAACAGATTACGCAAACATAATTGCCCTAGATGCAGCGGAAATTTCTTATCGTGTCCACAAATCGAACGCTACAGCTTTCAAAGATGGAAAACTCCTTCTTAGTGGCCTGAGACGCTGTACGCCCTACAATGTGGTTGTAACAGTAGTGCGCTTCAACAGATACGTTCGTTATTACAACCAGTTTATTATTACAGCCTGCAGAGGTAAGCCTGTCTACGCACTTCCCTTTTGCAACTCCATATTTTTCTGATGTGGTACATTCTGCTAATAACACATAAGTACATGCTGATTTTGTTGCTATGACAGAGCTGTCTATATTTCTTGCATCGCATCTCATGGCTACTCTAAATGCATGTATTTTGCGACATCCCAATTGGTGTATCCACTTTAAGTAGCAACATTTACTCGCTTTCTAATAATTCCTCGCTCAGTTCCCACTGGCATCATGAGACACATGGAAGGTTGACATTGTAGAAGTAGTATTTCTGCTAAATTTGTACCCTCACATAGGACTGCTTATCCCTATATAGTGCCTGCTTGTTATTGTCCAATGCGGCAAACACCGCTTAAGTTAAGTCAGATTAAGTCATTGGACGCTTTTGCTGGCTAAAATTGCTTTCGTGCTATAAGATGCGCACATCAGATGTTTCGTTATTAAATGAAACACAAGACTTCATCAGTTTGCTCATCAATGGCTTTATCCTGCTTTGTATGATGTGGAAACGACAGGAGCACCGACGAAGGAAATATCCTCGATTCAACAAGCCTTCAACTGGACCGACATTGGTCCCACCTCCATTACGCTAGGCTGGGATTTTTCAAAAGTGTCTCACTCTTACGCGGACGTAGTTATCCTAACCGCAGTAACACCTTCTCCCATATTCATCACAATGAACTTCACAGAGTTCTCTGATGGAAGCCTCACTCTCGGGGGGCTAACACTTGATTCGACCTACAATGTGACGGTGGAAATAGTGCGCCTTTATACATTCGTTCAGAAGTACACCCAAGTTATTACTACAAAGGCTAATGGTAAGTCTGCGTACGCAACTCCATTTTGCAAGGCCACAATTTCCTCCGTTTTGGTGCATTCTGCACCGGAACTTAAAAACAAGTGTTAATTGTGTTGCTATGTCTCAGGTGTTAATGTTTCTCGCAACGCAACTAATGGTTGCTTACTTGAATATAGAAATATATATTTACACACGTATATTTTACATAGCAATAGGCGGCCCCGACGGAACCGTCGGATCTACTGCGAAATCCACGTAAGTGCCTATAGTTAGGTGTTTCACCAACTATCGCCAACTACCACGGCCTGTAACCTCTGATTGTCGACACAAATTTCTCCATTATAGGGTGCCGTGATGCAGGGTTTGCACCTGGCCGCCTTTCCTTCGTGTCTGCCCAACGATGACGTGCCACCTCATATCTAATGACTCCATATTTAACAACACAATTTCCTGTTGCGCTTGTTTCATTCAGGTCACTTACTCGATTAACAATGTCGTGACAATAGTAAAAACCTTATGCGGAAGGGATTTAACTCCTGCCCTCCTGTTTATTTTTACACAAAACGGACGCATAACTCAGATGTTTGGTCAACGCTTACTATGGAAGTGATGCTGGAATCGTGCAAGCATAAGACGGTTGAACTGAGGGTTTCGTTCAGTGAAGTTATCACGACGATGTCTACCACCAACAGGAAGACTAGCATTTTGGCCCATCAACGTAAACTTGTGCTACTTTGGAGTTGCCAATTGTGTCCAGTTAGCCATTATTTGTCATCCTCATCGCGGCACACATGCATGTCTTTTACATGCAAATAACTTCGCCTTCTTCCTTCCACCATTGCTACAGATGTGTGCCACCGAAGTAGCCACGTTTCTACAGAAACGCACTTAACACAGGGCATCTGTCAGGAATGGTGGAAGGAATGGTCAGGAATTGATAGCATTGAAGCGCCCAGAAAGTGACCGCCTATAAAAGTGGCACATCGGAGCACTGCATGCAGCATGGCAGTCATCAGGTCGTGGAAGGTGTTCTAAGTGTTGCTATGCGCATGTTGGATTTGGTCAAACCTTGAATTGCACGTCATGCGTGAAATACAGTTAATCCCACATTTGACCGCCGCAAATTTCTTCATCAAGCTTCGCAGCCAGTTCACCTGAGGCTCATGCGACACGCTTTTTGCATTCTCTCGATTCAAAGAGGTGTCTTCTGACACCAAATAACAAGGAAATTGGACATCTTGTCTAATTGCACTAAGAGCATTAAAGGGTTGAAAGTTAAAAGGAGGCGAGTTAATGTGTGGGACACGGGCTTGTACGTGTCCGTGTTTACTGCCTCACAATAAGCCTGAGTTTGGCAATGGTTCGTTGCGACGTTAACGGGGACCAGCAGTGAATACATGGTGCATTCAAAGCGACGGATATGGCACGTCAACCAACCCTATCAGTGGTGATGCCGCGACATTTGATCCCCTCTTAATCACCCACTCTTTTGTCTGTTCAAACTGCTTGAACACCTCTACTGCGAGGGGTGAATAAACGAACCGCCCATCCATCGTTCCACTCTTCGCGATTTCGGACAGTTGCGAGGCGTCACTGATTGAGAGGCCTAATGAGGAAGCATTTAACCTTCAAACACATCGATTGTGTGGTCAAGCAACACGCACATCGTCGCAGAATGGAGGTCGTCGGTCCACGGAGAGGAGGAAGGAGTAAACTGTAGGCTCGCTTAGCATTTAACACCGTGGCCTGTTTAGAACACTACCTTTATGCACTCCATCTGATTGCAAGGCAGAGGCAGAAGGTGCGTGGATGTGGTGCAGAAGTTATCAGCGCTGCTGATGCCGCTAGCATGCAGGGCAAAATGAAGGCAGGAGTGTGATGTTGCACATTGCCGCAGCCAGCTGCGGCATACGTGAACGAAGTTTGCTCTCCTAAGTGCGGTGCGAGTGGATAGATTTGAGTGTAAGACCACCATTTTGTGATCATAAACACATGCTTCTGTATTGTAGCCACGTACACAAGCATGGGAGGGTACGCGACTGCCCTAAGCAAACACAGTGACAAAAGACGTGACGCTGATGGAGCAGTGCGCTCGTAGTTACTCCACACTCATGCCTCATTGCCAATGCATACACTTTCACGTCGGTGAAGTAGGCACACCGACATTAGTATTTGGCTCTTTCCGACCTCTGGTGCGTGTGAGATTGCGCAATGCATCGATGGGCTAGAAACCTATCATACATCTCTTCCGAAAGTGCCCATTAGTGTTTTAGAAAAAAGGCGTTAAATAAAACATTTTAATCGCAAATCTATGGTGCATTACTACTTCCCCTCACGACTGCGAATGTTGAGACACAGCCAGATCTTATGCCATCATTACCTCCCACCACCTGAACCCCATTCCGAGTCCCACTGTCAACACCAAGGTCAACCGGAGTATCGCCCAATGTGTCGTGACATCGCATTGCGCAGCAACGTCCTCTTAGTCAGGGCCTGCTCGTACATCAGCCCACCCTTCCAACCACCCTTATGCGCATTGCTCAAATTGCCATGATTTCATTTACCCTTATTTCGCCCAATATCCTCCACCTGATGGCATGTAGCTTTGCAGCGAAAACAGCCAAAATCTTCCACCAAGAAGGAAACCCCATCTTAACCGCCACCCAACTCGCTATCTTGATTCCTCCTAGCTAGCCCACATCCCCAAGTCCAAAAGCGAACCACTGGTAGCTAAATTATTGCCTCCAGTCCCGGATCATAGGATGTTCAAAAGCTTTCACCACTTTTCAGTCGTACGGTTAGGCCACCAACAGAATCGGACAAAGCAACCCTCTTCATTTCGCAAGTGCTATTTCTCCCCTCCCTCCTTTTTCCACTGTTTACTTTCGTGGCAGTTCTCTCGCTTCTGGCTTTGAACTTGGTTCCATCCTTGCGTGTGTGCGAGCCTTCCTCCCTCCCTCTTAGGTCGCCCTCGGGACACACGGTTATGTACACGCTTCTCTTCGCCTGGTTGGTTAAGTGACACGCTTTCTCAACCGGTTTGTTCATCATCTTCCCATGACCACTCATCTTGCTCACACTTAGCCCTACTTTTCCTTTTCTCTAGAACTGACGATGTGAACATGAAGACGGTGCCGTATGCCAAGGTAGGCTGCTCCCATTCCCATTTGGAAGTCCTCCTCCTCTACTCCTAAGCCCATTCAGTCAACCACTGCTCCCTTCATCCGTTGCAGCTAGTCAGGGCTCTACCCCCACTGAAACGCCAAATCGATGCACTCCTAGCATTTGATGTGAGTTTCCATGTTTCGAGGAGGCACTCTCTGCCTGCCATCAGCTAGCACCACAAAATCACGTACTCCACCCACCCGCATTCTAGACATCTCCGAGTGAGCTCCTCACTGGTGTGCTTCTAGCCACCACCAACTTCCCTACTAAAGGCGTTGCAAGGTCACCTAGCCCAATTGGAAGGCAAAAACTCCAACGAATTGTAGGTCCACTCGCATTTCCAATCTCACATCTCTAGAAGCAAAGCGTCTCCCACTCTCTCATCACCATCAACCATCATAGCAGTGACAGGAGATTTGATTCTCCTTCGAGATGTGTCGAATCACCAGAACCTCTCCACTGAACAGCAGTGCATTACGGGGGAGGAACGACAGCGTCTGGAAGCCTTTGTGAGCCAAGCGCGTGCAAATTGCTCTGCCACAACACCGGATCATGCAAGCAGTGGTGTGGACCTGCTACAACTCTCTCCAGATCCAACCAGTGGTGGTAGTGCTTCCAAGGCTGCGACTGCATCCAGTCTCTTGGGCGTCTTCTCCCCTCAACCTGGTTTGTGTTTTGCCCAATTAAGCTGGTTTCGGTAGGCGGTATTGTTGACTCGGCGTTCGGTATTTCTCTCTGCCAGCTTTGAATGCATCCATCAGTCAAATGGCTCTTTCCACTATCACGACAGTACAAGCACGTCCACTGCCTCAGTCTCTGTGGGAGCCCTTGTCGGCTTCTGCAGCCGCCAATTCCAACAATCCCTTCCTTCCCTCCAATCCATCTGGCTGGTCCGCGATCGCCACTACCAGTGGGTGTAGTACTTGGCACAGAAATCACCAATCATTACTGCGGCAAGTGACTTGGACAGTTGTTTGACCGAAATTGTCGGTCGGTTGTGTGTCTCTAACACAAGCACTATGACTGTGAGCACGAGTGTTTAATTGGGAGTACGAATATCAACCGAGACAGATCTTGGCAAGCCAAAGCTTTAGCAGCAGTAGCAGCAATGAATTCCTGGGGAGCACCAGGAGGTGTACTGCAGCCCACTCCTGTCAACAATCACCCTCTCACGAGTCAGGTTAGTTCATTTCTCCTTTCAGTCCCGATAGTTGGCAACTCGCATAATAATGCCACGAAATATAGCCTGTCATGCAATGGAAGAAACGATGTTGGAACTTCGCCATTTTCATTGCATGAATGGCGCCCTAGAGACAATCCAATTTGAAAGAAGTTGGGTTCGGTTCTCTACGCATCCATTTGGCAAAATCGTCACCTTTTCCACTGCTAGGCAAGCGTTTTGTAACCTGGGGACGAACGAGTCCTAGAGACCTCCCAAGCTATGTTATCGAGGCGACACCGAATTCCGAAGGACATCCTTGGGACTTTTCAATGGAGCCGTCTACGCCGTCCTCGGTGTTCCCACATTTGTGGCCTCGTGTTGACCATCACAGAGTACATGGATTCATCCATTCCCTATCATCTGGCAGGTGAGATGCATCAGATAGTGTTCAGTGGCATTAAACAACACTTTCTAGCTGCGACATGCCCCGGTTTCTTGATAATTGGAGCATTTTCACTTGTGTAACTTACTCCATAAAATTTTAAAAGGTACCTTCTAGCAGGTTTAAATTACCCACCTCCCAAACACTGATGACGTAGCACTTGGTTTAGCTTTGAGTTAAAGACTGGGAATTTGTCCTCTTGCAGTAATGCCTTGCGGTTTCTCCGGAAAGCATGTCCATCCTCACTGCCTTTTTGGTTCGTGATAATCTATTTCAAGCTATAGCAGGGCAATATTTGGCGTTGATGGGCCTTCACCTACTAGGACATCCAGATGTTCCGCTTTACGATCACTTTCGAGTTGTCTCCTCAATTCGCCTTGTTGTGGCCTTGAATGGGCGTTCACGGGAGTGTGTAGTCTTCACTCGTGAACGCCGCTAGGAGGATAGATTTTGTCCTAATTTCGGGGACATGCACCTGTCAATCACACTCTTTCGCCTACTTCCACTTTGACTCACCTGCCTCAACGCCGGATTGACACACAGACTTGGACGTGAACAATCTCTCCCCCTTCTCCCTCGGTCCTTACCCTCTCTGCTATAACTACGAATATGCAGAAGCTCCAAGCGTTCCTCATGTTCACTTTTTTCCTCTTTTGACGGCAATTATTCTCAGTCACGAATACATGACAAGGATACATTTCGCAGTCTCTGCTCGATTTGCAGATTTGTTCCTTCCATTCCAACTATCGGAAATCGCATTGTGCGTCCAATTGGCTTCCTTCTTGCAAACGATTTGGTAATTGACGATAAACATGACGGCGAACCTCCGCTTCAGCCATTCAGTCTAAAGTGCGGACTCACACTTCAAGCAATCCAGCCTTCCCAACCCTACAACGCGTTGACCCAACATCCCGCTGCAGTGATAGTTGTCCAACTCTCGGCTATCTCATCACACCCCATTAGTGTCTACCACAACCAATTGGCTTTGCAGCAGCTGCGGTTGCAACACCCACAGCCTCAGCATCCACCGCTATCTAACAAGCCCACCGAGACTGCTGCTACTACAGATACTTTCAATTTGCTCAATCCCTTCCTTTCCTGACCACTTCCAATTCCTTCTTTTGCCATCCCAACCACTTACGTTTTCGACCACCAGCTACCCTGATCTGCCTCGCTCTGCTGGGGAATATTGTCACCTTGCTGATCTCCACCACTCGCATCACTGCCCTTCCAATGCCACGTGTCGCTGAGATTCGAAGTGCTGCTTATCTTCTGCTCTTGCAACTGCTGCAAGCACATGGAGTGGATTGTTGCCCTAGGTGGAGGATCGGTCTTGTCATGTGTCTGTCGATTCGTTTTCGCTGACCAGCGAGGATCGAAGTTGTCTGAGATGTCTATCATTTGTGGGTAGGAGGAGGACTTGATTGATGTGCAAACTCTCGAGTACTGAAAGCGTTGTTATTATGCCATGGAGGAGGGGTCATCAGGCTTGCGATCCCACTGTCAGTCAGCATGTATAGACCGAAGATTCGACGACCACAATGGAGAGGCGAAATCTGGCCTCGCTTCCAAAGCCCCAGTAGCGTTACGCGGCTGAGTTACATGTGGGTCCAGCTCAATGGCCGATCGACCTTGCTGTGGTTGACAATGCAACGATAGTAATGCCTTCTATGTCACATGCCTGCGCTTTGTTACAGATGGCATCCACACACAAATCCACACACCACACATCGCCTTCCCTCAGCATGTGGCACCTTGCTTCCACTTAATTGTGAGGCTGATTACTAACGCCACTGCAATGCTGCTCAGTAGATGTTGCATGGCGAGTTCAGCGTGCGAGATCATTTCCTTGGCCTTGCTTAATGGATGGTGTCTAGTGGTCACTCTCTGAAGATGATAAAATGCTTGTGCAGGAGCCAACTCGTCAGTCCACAATTCGACAGTACTTACCCACAGTCGCAATGTCATGCACATCCACCTGGGAAGTGCGCTGCTTACGTTTTGCCCTCAATGCGTCGCCTCGGCTAATTTGAACTGCATGAGAAAAAATTGGCAGTAACCATTCCAATCTGTCCTTCCCAACTTCGACAATTCTGGAAATGATTGATAAACCTTTCTATGCTCGAATTTCGCAAGCTAAGGTGAACTGCGCATTGTCTAGGGATTACAAACGCGATCTTGCCTCGCGGCCTAAGGAGGAGGGTTAGAAGTGTTCTGATTGGCATAACAATAGCAACTATAGCTGGATAGGACAATTGCAAATGAAATAAAATGACTGCAACTTGAGGGAGTAAGCACTGAGCCCTAACACTACTAACGACGCTGTTGACTTCTCCCACGAAGGACATGCACTTCGTCAAGTGGCTTGACAAACGCCAGGCTATACCTCACGCTCTGCTACGTCGCAAACACACGCTTCTCTTCTGACGCGTTCTCTCCATAACCTATTTCCAACCACGGAAACGATCCGAACAGGGAGTGGGAAAGGGAGGCTTATCATGGTCAAGTAACTGGCCATGGACGAGATGGGGCAGACACTCGTCACAGAGTTGTTTGGATACGTAGTGACAGTGGGCAGAAACGAGTGAAACCTCGCGACTTATATCCACGAGAAGGTGGCCATAGTACCCCATCCCCTGCTCACTAACAAATAAATGTGTGCCACGTGTTGGGGTAAGACTGGGATGAAGTGTTGGGCAAAACTAACAGCAATGCTTAATACGTTTTGACTTACCAAATTACCTTAGCCTTTGGAGAAGCCGAGTCAGCCTCTTCATTGGAAGATCCATAGAACCTTCTCGGATAGGAGGTTCGTCTTAGCCACTCATTTGCTCCTAATTCGGTTCGTTTGATTAAGCAAGCATCTAGGACTATAGCTCGTCCTAATATTTTGTTTACATTCAAAAGACTTATGCTTCTTTGGAGGCAAATGGGTTGACTTTAGCAACTACATTACGGCTGACGTGTTAATACAGCTGAATCATCATCAAGGGTGGCATGTTATCTGATATGATTATAGGGTCAATTCTGCATAAAGACATCCTATGCAATAAAAGGCGAATTGAGAAATGTAGGCGGGTATGCATTAAAATAAAACCTTCGGACACCACTTCACATGTTCCCTTGTCTTGTCACACACTGCGTCGATGTCGAAGGGAAATTATTTTGTAATTGACAAGTGAACAGGATCGCCTTAGAAGCTTAACAAATCATTGAACGACATAGGATGGCGCGACTTTATACAATCCAAACGGCAGATTTTGATAAAGAACTAATTGGCACCCAGCCAGAGCTCGATAACGAACCGAGTGTTGCGAAGTGTCTGCCGTAGTCGAGAGCCTATGGTGGCGCACCTATTCCGCATGCTATACACCAAATATAAAGAGAGTGAGTTAGGCACTCGAAAATTGCGGAGGTGCGTTACAATTACACCAAGCTGAAAGGGCAAAACCTTAGGATAGGATTTGTGAGGTGATAGCTAGGGGCACGTTCGACCATCTTTCTTGAGATCCCTTGATTCCCAGCCCCAAGAATTGAAATGCTAACTACAAGTTGGATTTACAATGCACCTACATGTTCGCTTGAATGCAGCATTTGAACGAGAGGTGGTCAAGAGACACACACATCTCATTGCAAAATGGATGTAACCAGCCCACCAAGAGAAGTGAGAGAAAGTAGAAAGTGAACTTACAGATCTATTACCACTGTGTTTCCTTAGAATTTTAAGCTGTAAACCTCAATCGGCGTGTAGGATAAAGGCAGAGGTGAGTTGGATGAGAGGTGGAGTCATCACCGCTGTTGTTACTGCTATTGCCATCCGCCGAGGCAAAATGAATTTACTAGTAGGCTGCTGCGAATCGCCGCTACCCGCTGCAGCACGCAAGAAACATCGCGTCTCTGTCTTTGGTGCATGACATCTGAGTTCCATGCAGCAATCTCTCAAAGGAATGATGGATCGCACTTTGGTAGGCGGTCGAGAACTCCGACATCCACAATAAATAGTAAATCCAAGGAAATGTTTAAAGGCTCTTAAAATGTACATGGCTCTGCCATCTGGCCGCTACTGAAGACAGCTTCTTCCTCTAAGGTACAGAATGGTTCCTAGAATCGTAGTATTTAATATGCAAGCAGTCACATAAACGCTCTGTACAGTGACCTAATGGAAGAAGCGTCGCAAATAGCTGCAGTAAGTTGTTGATACCCTCTTTATTGGGACAGTCAAGGGTGGACTTCTAAACTACAAATTGTGAATTCTGATTCTCTGCAGGCGCTTTAATGCATAAGGATGCTCTTCACCACCTCAGTGTCCTAACACCAATTGGGTCTCTTACCTGGTATCAACACTTCCAAAATTTGCGCTTCCCAAGTTACGTCCGGCCTAGAGCCTTTTTTGATGCCTTCAGGAAAAAACCGGTGGTAAATGCGTTAACAACTTTGACGTTACTGCACTACTTGGCCAATCTCCAAGCAGATGCTAATAATTCCTCTCGTATCATGTAGCACTTACTATTCAAGAGTCCTGTTTCTTCTGTAGAAGATTGTTCACAGACTCTGGAGACTACGTAATCACGTGTCTTTTGCGTAATTAGTTGAGAACAAACCTTACGGTTGCAAAGGTACATGTCACTGACAAATGCTAGGCTGTACCAGCCCAATTCGTTCGTCCCGTTCACTAGGAAAGTGCCGCCTACATGGCAACTTTGTCAAGAAACACAGAAAGTGCATAAATCCCCTAAAATAAGTTTTGGCATTTCCTTAGAACAAAATAGAGCGCAAGACCACTCGATTAAAACTAAAAAGTCTTGTTGCCAAAGTAGGCGCGTCCATGCCGAATATTCATGTACCAAGCACCTTCCACCTGAAATGGAAAACACATAGCCTCATTACACGTTTACAATGAGAAATCAGAGGTAAAGGCTTTCATGTGCGATACTAGGTTGTACCACAGAGCCAAATTTCCCTTCCATGACTCACAACGATTAGCTTTGCACAGTTAGGCCTACTGCAGTATAAGCATCAGCAAGTTGTGCTGCGAGGTGAAAGCAAACGAGCTATAAGCACCTGCTTAAAGGAGAAAATCGGGTGTGAAAGTGGCAAGCTAGAATTTTACTAGGCGATTTGTGAGTTTTACTTCCCCTCTACCGCTGTTAAGAGTTACCGAAACAACTCTTTGACACATACCTCCTCCTGTTCATCGATATCAAGTTGTGGTAACTTAACATTCCTTTCCTTCTCACTGGCCGTTTGAATTATCATATAAGTGCTTCTAAAGCAACGTGAAGTACAATCAACGCAGAATAGTCAGGGTGCATGTTGTGGATATTTGATTTCTCTCTGCCACCTTAATTACATACGCTTTTGTTAATCATTTTTCCAACTTCGTTAGCCACTAACTAATGGAAAGGAAAACCACACAAATTCACCTGCATTAAAACTTTCGTTACCATTCGTGACACGTCAATCTGATGGACATGATGAGCTCTCGAGTGTAAAACCTCATTATTATGTCAGAGTTGACTAGCATTCCAAATTGCGAGCCTACCGTTAACTAGTATGTTTGGATGGAAGATTCGATAAGCAAAGCGGAGAAGCGAGAACTAGTCCAGCTTCCATAGCCTCAGTAGTCTTACCGAGTGAATGACGTAAGATCCACTTTTGATTGTTAGTCAGTCTCGGTGCCATTGCCAATGTGAAGATAGGAAGCAGATTTCGGTCTAGGGATTGATGTATTCGGTAAATCTGTTTCTCTGCTCAAGTAAGTTTAATTGCGGAGCTTGGCTGCAATTAGCGTCTAGACCGAGATAAGTGAGTCTGTCCCTTTCCATTACAGCTGCCATGAGCCCGTCTATCTTCATCGATGCAGTGCGTGGTTGGTAAAACTATGGTTAGCAATTGGTGTCCTCGTCATCACTTTTTGCCTACTTACCGGCATTGCCGTCCCCAGGTAACCATCGACTGCCGCCTTCTCTGCCCAATTTTGAGGATAAACTTCCTCGTCTTCCTCCGTTTTGCACCCCTTTACAGATTTTAACTCCCTTCTGCTCTCCTTCCTTTATCTTACGTGCAGATGGCCTTGTCCATGCTCTTAAGTGCGGGTCCTCATTTTGTTGTAAGGAAGTGAGATGAGCATTTGCTGTCACAACTTTACTCCACCACATGTCGCCCTCCTTCAGCATCTAGCACCTTACTTCTGTTAAAATATTTAGGCTTTTATCCGCACTACTAAATTGCTACTCAGCAGCCGTAGCATGGTCAATGCAGCATACAGGTTCACATTCTTAGCATTGCATAGCGAATGAGTTATGATGGACACACCATGGGGATGGATTGCCTCTGCACGGGTAAATTCCCCAGTCAACAAAGTGACAGTGGTTATCCGCCCAAATGCTTCGTCTTGGTAAATAAGCTGTAGTTGGGAGAAAATGGCATCATTCATTCAAATCTATCACAACGGAATTGAGCAATTTGACGAATAGCTGATAATGCACACACACTGAAATTCGCAACCAAAGGTGACCTGCCACTAGCGCAAGGGAACAAAAGTCTGATCTTCACCAGTGGCATAACGCGATGCGGAACGAAGTATTCCATTACTGGTAATAAAATTCAACTGAATAGGATAATTGCGCAGTAAGTGAAAATGGCTTCGTCTTGGGGGGGGGGGTGTAAACGGTGAGTCTTAACAATAGCAAGAACGCTGCTGATCTCTCTTTTATGAAGAGCAAAAACGCTACATACTGGCTTATAAAGAGTAGATTTTACCACTTGCTCTGCTGCATTGCAAACACCTCACTCGCGACGCGTTTTTCCTCAGAACCTATTCTCAACCACAAGAGTAATCCGAACAGGGAGTGGGAAAGAGAGGATTATTACGTCAACGAAAATTGCCATCGACGCGATGGGGGAAGATACTTGTCATAAGGTTGTTTGGCTACACCCTAACAATGGGTAGAGACGAGTCGAAACACTCGTGACCCACATCCACGGACATTGCTGGGTAGATGAGCCTCCGGTTTGCATGCAGAATTTGCCTGCTCATTATCATTGAAACATTTACCACATGCATCAAACCCCTCGACAAGCCCATAAAGTACGCGATGAAGAAGGGGCACGCATTGCCTATGGTCCTTGTCTGCCTGTTGTAAGTCGGCGTCCTCGTATGTATGCATTAATCTAAGCATGAAATATTCTGTGATTCATCCTAAGGGCATTCTGTGCATTTCAAACTAGTAGTAATCCCGAATTGCCACAATGGACTTTGGAGTGCACTGTTACGCATTAAGATAATGGTGGGACAATTGAGGTGGGCATCAGAACTGAGAACTCATTTCACCACCTAATGATGCTCACGATGATTGCAGTGCGCCCGTGTACCACTTATATAAGTGGTCACTTTCTGGACGCTTCAATCCTACAGATTCTTGATCACCCCTCCCACCATTCCTGATGGATATCCTGCGTTAAGTGCGATTAGATAAGAACATGGCTACTGTACCAATGTGGCAATGGTGATAGGAAGCGAGGATAGTATTTCCATTTGAAGGAGACATGCCGGCGTAGCGAGGGAGGATGATTAGTAATGACTCATTGGAGGTACATGCTGTTGCTTAATGAACATAAGTTTGCATTGATGGGCCAAAACGCTAGTCTCGCTGTTGGCGGTAGATATTGATGTGATGGATTCATCAAGTGAAACCCTTGATTAGTCGACTTATGTCTACACGCTGCTAACATCATTTCCATAGTACACAGCAGCCAGACATCCGAGTCATGCGTCCGTTGTTGCGTTAAAAATAAGAAGGCATGCAGGAGTTGAACCTCTATCGCATGAGGAAACTTGCACTTGTAACCACTCGAATACTAGCTAATATGCGGTTATCGACTCAGACGGTGACTACTCATAAGACATTCGGTTGGAGCAAAAGTGACATGAATGAAGCAAGCATAACAGAAAGTTGTGTTTGCAATCATGGAGTCATTAAATATGAAGTGGCACAGTGTCTTTGGGCAGACAGGAATGATGGTCTGCTGGCGCATCGCAGCAGCCTCTAGTAGGAAAAGATTGCGTCAGCAATGGCAATGGCCATTGAAACGAGGTATTCTGGGAGTCCAGAGAACGACCTTGCACGTCCTCGACCAGGTTTTAAATTGTCCTCCCACCTCTCACCTGCAGGGACGCTTATAGATGGCATAAGTATTACAGTATGAGTAAACTTTACTTGTAGTTTATTAATTTAGCTTCCTTGAAGTCATAGACTTTGGCTTTCGAGTTTAATCTACTTGCAGTGCTTTAACGATTGTCAAGCATTAATCAAGGTGCAATAATTTATTCGTTACAACTCTTGTTAACATTTGAGAAAAAAATTAATGGTAATTAAGTTTCACTTTTCTCGTGGATACTGCACAAATGCAAATAAATAATCGCAAGTTTAAAGACATCTTAATTTCCAACTTTAGCACAGCAGAACTTGGTTTGGTCTTCAAAGGTGTCGTCAGATCCACTGCTATGTCCTTCGGTTCCTGGTTAAATCGCAACTCACATATGCTGTGTTTCCGCAAGCCTATAAGCCCAAAATGTGCTCAGGTCCTAGCGAGTGCTGAGCCCAGCGCATTTATATTCATGTGTGAATCACCTTTTAGGCTACAGTGGGTTTTATTTCACCACCGTTGGAAGTGATAATTAGAGCTGGTAGCTGGTGGCGTGATTTTGCTTTTATTCTAACAGTCTTAGAAGTTCCTTAGAAACTATGGCATGATTAATTACATTTTACGGGTCTGGGTGCACAGCAGAAGGTTACTTTACTTTGGCTTTAGTAAAAACATTGGGAAAATGTTAAAGTGTAAGGGTATTTGACCTTACCAAAGAGTTTTCTACCTCACAAAATAAGGGGCATTCTTGTATTCTTGTAAGAAGTGCTTTTGATGGGAATCACAAGAAGAGCATTGGCATATGTATGCAGCACTTGTGCTGCCAGCTGTAGTTTGTTGAAAAGGCACTTCCTTTTGCCTCCTGTTGACGCATGGCCAATGGACACGCTTGTCCATTTGGGAGAGGAATGCATGCGCCCATTCATAGGTACTAGACCATTTTCCACGCTGTTCTACTTCTTGATCAGTAGACATGATCGTTGATGATGCAGTGGTTGCATAGCTGCCCTCTCGGTCTTGCATTTCGCTCTCCTCCTATCACCTATGCGAAATCGAGACTGTAGGTGGAAGGGAGTGCGAGATTGTAAGGTTTGCGGCAAACCTTCACGTGAGCTGTGCGCGCTTGACCTTCCTGCTTGAGGCAAAAATGCTTCGCAGAGGAAACGAATGCCGAATCGGTGTTAACTAAAACGCGCATCACTCGTCCCGTCAACTTCACAATGCACAGCTGCATTTTTCGAGGCCGTTGTGGGTCAATCGGTGTTCCTACTCGTCCAAGTTCCAGAGAATGCCAGTAAAGTGGAAAATAGGGCATTTCGTGCAGAGATGAATGAGTGCATGCGGGAATGCTGACATGCAAGAGAAAGGCACGGACCATAGGCAGCAGCTGTCCGTTCTTCAAAGCGCACTTCACCCGGTCACTGAGAGACTTGGTGCATTGATGCGTTGAGGAGGATATGTGTGAGCCTCTCGTACGCACTAAACAACTCTCCGTGGTGGTCTAGCTCCTGATGATTGGGTGCAATCCCTGATGCCGTGGTCGTTGTGTAGCTGCGCCTTCGGTATTTTACCCTTCTCTCCTCTTCCAGCCTATGCCACACCGAGACATCATCAGTTGTAGAGAGTAAATGCTTGTAAGGCATAGGGCAGACCTACCAATCGGGGATCAGTACTCTCACGTAGGAGTTGTATGACTGAATCTTGCTTAATGAGACAGGCTTTGTGTTCAATAATGCAGGGAAAACGAATAGCGACTGAGTGTTCTCTGAACCACACTTCATTAGTCGCAGCAAATTCACGATGCTCAGTCGTGTTCTGCAATGGCCACTATACGGTACGTGGAGTCCCAACTGGTTCATGCTCTGCAGAGTGCCTTCAAAATGCACCATAAGCTGTTTATTGCTGAGATAAGTGAATGCATGCTAGAAGACTGACTTGTAAGCGGCAGCCAAAGACTCCTGACAACACCTGTTCGTTTGTCGCAGTACACTGCACCACCTCAGTGAGAGACTTGATTCGTATGTGGCGGATATTTCTGAATGCAGTGAATGAGCAAATTCTGGTCCTCGTGGATATAAGTCGCGAAGGTTTCCACTCGTTTCTGCCCACTGTCACTACGTATCCAAACAACTCTGTGACGAGTGTCTGCCCCATCTCGTCCATGGCCAGTTACTTGACCATGATAAGCCTCCCTTTCCCACTCCCTGTTCGGATCGTTTCCGTGGTTGGAAATAGGTTATGGAGAGAACGCATCAGAAGAGAAGCGTGTGTTTGCGACGTAGCAGAGCGTGAGGTATAGCCTGGCGTTTGTCAAGCCACTTGACGAAGTGCATGTCCTTCGTGGGAGAAGTCAACAGCGTCGTTAGTAGTGTTAGGGCTCAGTGCTTACTCCCTCAAGTTGCAGTCATTTTTATTTCATTTGCAATTGTCCTATCCAGCTATAGTTGCTATTGTTATGCCAATCAGAACACTTCTAACCCTCCTCCTTAGGCCGCGAGGCAAGATCGCGTTTGTAATCCCTAGACAATGCGCAGTTCACCTTAGCTTGCGAAATTCGAGCATAGAAAGGTTTATCAATCATTTCCAGAATTGTCGAAGTTGGGAAGGACAGATTGGAATGGTTACTGCCAATTTTTTCTCATGCAGTTCAAATTAGCCGAGGCGACGCATTGAGGGCAAAACGTAAGCAGCGCACTTCCCAGGTGGATGTGCATGACATTGCGACTGTGGGTAAGTACTGTCGAATTGTGGACTGACGAGTTGGCTCCTGCACAAGCATTTTATCATCTTCAGAGAGTGACCACTAGACACCATCCATTAAGCAAGGCCAAGGAAATGATCTCGCACGCTGAACTCGCCATGCAACATCTACTGAGCAGCATTGCAGTGGCGTTAGTAATCAGCCTCACAATTAAGTGGAAGCAAGGTGCCACATGCTGAGGGAAGGCGATGTGTGGTGTGTGGATTTGTGTGTGGATGCCATCTGTAACAAAGCGCAGGCATGTGACATAGAAGGCATTACTATCGTTGCATTGTCAACCACAGCAAGGTCGATCGGCCATTGAGCTGGACCCACATGTAACTCAGCCGCGTAACGCTACTGGGGCTTTGGAAGCGAGGCCAGATTTCGCCTCTCCATTGTGGTCGTCGAATCTTCGGTCTATACATGCTGACTGACAGTGGGATCGCAAGCCTGATGACCCCTCCTCCATGGCATAATAACAACGCTTTCAGTACTCGAGAGTTTGCTACATCAATCAAGTCCTCCTCCTACCCACAAATGATAGACATCTCAGACAACTTCGATCCTCGCTGGTCAGCGATGACAAATCCCCGACAGACGCATGACAAGACCGATCCTCCACCTAGGGCAACAATCCACTCCATGTGCTTGCAGCAGTTGCAAGAGCAGAAGATAAGCAGCACTTCGAATCTCAGCGACACGTGGCATTGGAAGGGCAGTGATGCGAGTGGTGGAGATCAGCAAGGTGACAATATTCCCCAGCAGAGCGAGGCAGATCAGGGTAGCTGGTGGTCGAAAACGTAAGTGGTTGGGATGGCAAAAGAAGGAATTGGAAGTGGTCAGGAAAGGAAGGGATTGCGCAAATTGAAAGTATCTGTAGTAGCAGCAGTCTCGGTGGGCTTGTTAGATAGCAGTGGATGCTGAGGCTGTGGGTGTTGCAACCGCAGCTGCTGCAAAGCCAATTGGTTGTGGTAGACACTAATGGGATGTGATGAGATAGCCGAGAGTTGGACAACTATCACTGCAGCGGGATGTTGGGTCAACGCGTTGTAGGGTTGGGAAGGCTGGATTGCTTGAAGTGTGAGTCCGCACTTTAGACTGAATGGCTGAAGCGGAGGTTCGCCGTCATGTTTATCGTCAATTACCAAATCGTTTGCAAGAAGGAAGCCAATTGGACGCACAATGCGATTTTCGATAGTTGGAATGGAAGGAACAAATCTGCAAATCGAGCAGAGACTGCGAAATGTATCCTTGTCATGTATTCGTGACTGAGAATGGTTGCCGTCAAAAGAGGAAAAAAGTGAACGTGAGGAACGCTTGGAGCTTCTGCATATTCGTAGTTATAGCAGAGAGGGTAAGGACCGAGGGAGAAGGGGGAGAGATTGTTCACGTCCAAGTCTGTGTGTCAATCCGGCGTTGAGGCAGGTGAGTCAAAGTGGAAGTAGGCGAAAGAGTGTGATTGACAGGTGCATGTCCCCGAAATTAGGACAAAGTCTATCCTCCTAGCGGCGTTCACGAGTGAAGACTACACACTCCCGTGAACGCCCATTTAAGGCCACAACAAGGCGAATTGAGGAGACAACTCGAAAGTGATCGTAAAGCGGAACATTTGGATGTCCTAGTAGGTGAAGGCCCATCAACGCCAAATATTGCCCTGCTATAGCTTGAAATAGATTATCACGAACCAAAAAGGCAGTGAGGATGGACATGCTTTCCGGAGAAACCGCAAGGCATTACTGCAAGAGGACAAATTCCCAGTCATTAACTCAAAGCTAAACCAAGTGCTACGTCATCAGTGTTTGGGAGGTGGGTAATTTAAACCTGCTAGAAGGTACCTTTTAAAATTTTATGGAGTAAGTTACACAAGTGAAAATGCTCCAATTATCAAGAAACCGGGGCATGTCGCAGCTAGAAAGTGTTGTTTAATGCCACTGAACACTATCTGATGCATCTCACCTGCCAGATGATAGGGAATGGATGAATCCATGCACTCTGTGATGGTCAACACGAGGCCACAAATGTGGGAACACCGAGGACGGCGTAAAAGGCTCCATTGAAAAGTCCCAAGGATGTCCTTCGGAATTCGGTGTCGCCTCGATAACATGGCTTGGGAGGTCTCTAGGACTCGTTCGTCCCCAGGTTACAAAACGCTTGCCTAGCAGTGGAAAAGGTGACGATTTTGCCAAATGGATGCGTAGAGAACCGAACCCAACTTCTTTCAAATTGGATTGTCTCTAGGGCGCCATTCATGCAATGAAAATGGCGAAGTTCCAACATCGTTTCTTCCATTGCATGACAGGCTATATTTCGTGGCATTATTATGCGAGTTGCCAACTATCGGGACTGAAAGGAGAAGTGAGCTAACCTGACTCGTGAGAGGGTGATTGTTGACAGGAGTGGGCTGCAGTACACCTCCTGGTGCTCCCCAGGAATTCATTGCTGCTACTGCTGCTAAAGCTTTGGCTTGCCAAGATCTGTCCCGGTTGATATTCGTACTCCCAATTAAACACTCGTGCTCACAGTCATGGTGCTTGTGTTAGAGACACACAACCGACCGACAATTTCGGTCAAACAACTGTCCAAGTCACTTGCCGCAGTAATGATTGGTGATTTCTGTGCCAAGATACTACACCCACTGGTAGTGGTGATCGCGGACCAGCCAGATGGATTGGAGGGAAGGAAGGGATTGTTGGGATTGGTGACTGCAGAAGTCGACGAGGGCTTGGATAGAAACTGAGACAGCGGGTGTGACTGTGCTGTCGTGATAGTGGAAAGAGCAATTTGACTGCTGGATGCAGGCAAAGCTGGCAAAGAGAAATACCGAACGGCGAGTCAATAATGTCGCCTACCGAAACCAGCTTAATTGGGCAAAACACAAACCAGGTTGAGGGGAGAAGACGCCCAAGAGACTGGATGCAGTCGCCGCCTTGGAAGCACTACCACCACTGGTCGGATCTGGAGAGAGTTGTAGCAGGTCCACACCACTGCTTGCATGATCCGGTGTTGTGGCAGAGCAATTTGCACGCGCTTGGCTCACAAAGGCTTCCAGACGCTGTGGTTCCTCCCCCGTAATGCACTGCTGTTCAGTGGAGAGGTTCTGGTGATTCGACACATCTCGAAGGAGAATCAAATCTCCTGTCACTGCTATGATGGTTGATGGTGATGAGAGAGTGGGAGACGCTTTGCTTCTAGAGATGTGATTGGAAATGCGAGTGGACCTACAATTCGTTGGAGTTTTTGCCTTCCAATTGGGCTAGATGACCTTGCAACGCCTTTAGTAGGGAAGTTGGTGGTGGCTAGAAGCACATTAGTGAGGAGCTCACTCGGAGATGTCTAGAATGCGGGTGGGTGGAGTACGTGATTTTGTGGTGCTAGCTGATGGCAGGCAGAGAGTGCCTCCTTGAAACATGGAAACTCACATCAAATGCTAGGAGTGCATCGATTTGGCGTTTCAGTGGAGGTAGAGCCCTGACTAGCTGCAACGGATGAAGGGAGCAGTGGTTGACTGAATGGGCTTAGGAGTAGAGGAGGAGGACTTCCAAATGGGAAGGGAGGAGCCTACCTTGGCATACGGCACCGTCTTCATGTTCACATCGTCAGTTCTAGAGAAAGGGAAAAGTAGGGCTAAGTGTGAGCAAGATGAGTGGTCATGGGAAGATGATGAACAAACCGGTTGAGAAAGCGTGTCACTTAACCAACCAGGCGAAGAGAAGCGTGTACATAACCGTGTGTCCCGAGGGCGACCTAAGAGGGAGGGAGGAAGGCTCGCACACACGCAAGGATGGAACCAAGTTCAAAGCCAGAAGCGAGAGAACTGCCACGAAAGTAAACAGTGGAAAAAGGAGGGAGGGGAGAAATAGCACTTGCGAAATGAAGAGGGTTGCTTTGTCCGATTCTGTTGGTGGCCTAACCGTACGACTGAAAAGTGGTGAAAGCTTTTGAACATCCTATGATCCGGGACTGGAGGCAATAATTTAGCTACCAGTGGTTCGCTTTTGGACTTGGGGATGTGGGCTAGCTAGGAGGAATCAAGATAGCGAGTTGGGTGGCGGTTAAGATGGGGTTTCCTTCTTGGTGGAAGATTTTGGCTGTTTTCGCTGCAAAGCTACATGCCATCAGGTGGAGGATATTGGGCGAAATAAGGGTAAATGAAATCATGGCAATTTGAGCAATGCGCATAAGGCTGGTTGGAAGGGTGGGCTGATGTACGAGCAGGCAATGTGATGTCACGACACATTGGGCGATACTCCGGTAGACCTTGGTGTTGACATTGAGACTCGGAATGGGGTTCAGGTGGTGGGAGGTAATGATGGCATAAGATCTGGCTATGTCTCAACATTCGCAGTCGTGAGGGGAAGTAGTAATGCACCATAGATTTGCGATTAAAATGTTCTATTTAAAGCCTTTTTTTTAAAACACTAATGGGCACTTTCGGAAGAGATGTATGATAGGTTTTTAGCCCATCGATGCATTGCGCAATCTCACACGCACCAGAGGTCGGAAAGAGCCAAATACTAATGTCGGTGTGCCTACTTCACCGACGTGAAAGTGTATGCATTGGCAATGAGGCATGAGTGTGGAGTAACTACGAGCGCACTGCTCCATCAGCGTCACGTCTTTTGTCACTGTGTTTGCTTAGGGCAGTCGCGTACCCTCCCATGCTTGTGTACGTGGCTACAATACAGAAGCATGTGTTTATGATCACAAAATGGTGGTCTTACACTCAAATCTATCCACTCGCACCGCACTTAGGAGAGCAAACTTCGTTCACGTATGCCGCAGCTGGCTGCGGCAATGTGCAACATCACACTCCTGCCTTCATTTTGCCCTGCATGCTAGCGGCATCAGCAGCGCTGATAACTTCTGCACCACATCCACGCACCTTCTGCCTCTGCCTTGCAATCAGATGGAGTGCATAAAGGTAGTGTTCTAAACAGGCCACGGTGTTGAATGCTAAGCGAGCCTACAGTTTACTCCTTCCTCCTCTCCGTGGACCGACGACCTGCATTCTGCGACGATGTGCGTGTTGCTTGACCACAAAATGGATGGTTTGAAGGCCAAATGCTCCCTCATTAGGCCTCTCAATCAGTGACGCCTCGCAACTGTCCGAAATCGCGAAGAGTGGAACGATGGATGAGCGGTTCGTTTATTCACCCCTCGCAGCAGAGGTGTTCAAGCAATTCAAACAGGCAAATGAGGGGGTGATTAAGAGGGGATCAATTGTCGCGGCATCACCACTGATAGGGTTGGTTGACGTGCCATATCCATCGCTTTGAATGCACCATGTATTCACTTCTGGTCCCCGTTAACGTCGCAATGAACCATTGCCAAACTCAGGCTTATTGTGAGGCAGTAAACACGGACACGTACAAGCCCGTGTCCCACACATTAACTCGCCTCCTTTTGACTTTCAACCCTTTAATGCTCTTAGTGCAATTAGACAAGATGTCCAATTTCCTTGTTATTTGGTGTCAGGAGACACCTCGTTGAATCGAGAGAATGCAAAAAGCGTGTCGCATGAGCCTCAGGTGAACTGGCTGTGAAGCTTGATGAAGAAATTTGCGGCGGTCAGATGTGGGATTAACTGTATTTCACGCATGACGTGCAATTCAAGGTTTGACCAAATCCAACATGCGCATAGCATCACTTAGAACACCTTCCACGACCTGATGACTGCCATGCTGCATGCAGTGCTCAAATGTGCCACTTTTATAGGCGGTCACTTTCTGGGCGCTTCAATACTATCAATTCCTGACCGCTCCTTCCACCATTCATGACAGATGCCCTGTGTTAAGTGCGTTTCTGTAGAAACGTGGCTACTTCGGTGGCACACATCTGTAGCAATGGTGGAAGGAAGAAAGCGAAGTTATTTGCATGTGAAAGACATGCATGTGTGCCGCGATGAGGATGACAAATAATGGCTAACTGGACACAATTGGCAACTCCAAAGTAGCACAAGCTTACGTTGATGGGCCAAAATGCTAGTCTTCCTGTTGGTGGTAGACATCGTCGTGATAACTTCACTGAACGAAACCCTCAGTTCAACCGTCTTATGCTTGCACGATTCCAGCATCACTTCCATAGTAAGCGTTGACCAAACATCTGAGTTATGCGTCCGTTTTGTGTAAAAATAAACAGGAGGGCAGGAGTTAAATCCCTTCCGCATAAGGTTTTTACTATTGTCAAGACATTGTTAATCGAGTAAATGACCTGAATGAAACAAGTGCAACAGGAAATTGTGTTGGTAAATATGGAGTGTTGGTAAATATGGAGTCATTCGATATGAGGTGGCACGTCATCGTTGGGCAGACACGAAGGAAAGGCGGCCAGGTGCAAATCCTGCATCACGGCACCCTATAATGGAGAAATTTGTGTCGACAATCAGAGGTTACAGGTCGTGATAGTTGGCGCAGGTGTAATACCTAACTATAGGCACTTACGTGGATTTCGCAGTAGATCCGACGGTTCCGTCGGGGCCGCCTATTGCTATGTAAAATATACGTGTGTAAATATATATTTCTATATTCAAGTAAGCAACTATTAATTGTGTTGCGAGAAACATTAACACCTGAGAAATAGCAACACAATTAACACTTGTTTTCAAGTTCCGATGTAGAATGCACCAAAACGGAGGAAATTGTGGCCTTGCAAAATGGAGTTGCGTACGCAGACTTACCATTAGCCTTTGTAGTAATAACTTGGGTGTACTTCTGAACGAATTTATAGAGGCGCACTATTTCCACAGTCACGTTGTAGGTCGTTTTGGGTGTTAGCCCCCCAAGAGTGAGGCTTCCATCAGAGAACGCTGTGAAGTTCATTGTGATGAATATGGGAGAAAGTGTTACTGCAGTTAGGATAACTACGTCCGCGTAAGATCGAGACACTTTTGAAAAATCCCAGCCTAGCGTAATGGAGGTGGGACCAATGTCGGTCCAGTTGAAGGCTGGTGGAAGCGAGGATATTGCCGTCATTGGTGATCCTGTCGTTTCCACATCATACAAAGCAGGATAAAGCCATTGATGAGCAAAGTGATGAAGTCTTACGTTTCATTTAATAACGAGAATTCTGTTGTGTGCATCTTAAAGCATGAAAGCAATTTTAGCCAGCAAAAGCGTTCATTGACTTAAGCTGACTTAACTTAAGCGGTGTTTGCCGCATTGGACAATAACAAGCAGGCACTATATAGGGATAAGCAGTCCTATGTGAGGGTACAAATTTAGCAGAAATACTACTTCTACAATGTCAACCTTCCATGTGTCTCATGATGCCAGTGGGAACTGAGCGAGAAATTATTACAAAGCGAGTAAATGTTGCTACTTAAAGTGGATACACCAATTGGGATGTCGCAAAATACATGCATTTAAAGTAGCCATGAGATGCGATGCAAGAAACATAAACAGCTCTGTCATAGCAACAAAATTAGCATGTACTTATATGTTCTTAGCAGAATGTACCACATCAGAAAAATATGGAGTTGCAAAAGGGAAGTGCGTAGACAGGCTTACCTCTGCAGGCTGTAATAATAAACTGGTTGTAATAACGAACGTATCTGTTGAAGCGCACTACTGTTACAACCACATTGTAGGGCGTACAGCGTCTCAGGCCACTAAGAAGGAGTTTTCCATCTTTGAAAGCTGTAGCGTTCGATTTGTGGACACGAAAGGAAATTTCCGCTGCATCTAGGGCAATTATGTTTGCGTAATCTGTTCCCAATTTGTCAACATTCCAGCTTAGCTCAACGAGTTTAAAACCAATGTGGCTCCATCTAAAAGTTTTCGGAAGTGGAAGCCTTCCTGGGAGTGGCCCTTTTGTCCTTGACACTATATAGAAAGAAAGAGGGAATAATTATTGAGCTGAAATGTCGAAGCCATGTGTTTCATCTAGCATTGGAAATTCTGATGTATGTGCATAACATACCTTCCCCTGCACCGCCTCCCACAGCCCATACGGTGGTCAAAAATAGCACGAGGCTGAATTGAAGAACGCTCTTCAACATGCTAAACGTGTTGCACTCACAACTCACGGCGCCTTTATAGCAATACATCACGTTCATGTTAGCCTATGAGGTACCTTGATGCTGACCCACAAATCCGCTACTGTTGTGTGCAAATGGTGCAACCCCTGATGTGCTGCTTCAGTGGCTCAACTACAACCGTCAGGCTTGTCGTCATTATAGTGCACAAAGTCTCTAATCATGCGAACTGCAAAGCAGTAGCGCAATGGAGCTTGTGTTAATGTTCGTGTTTCTTCACCTTTGACTATTTGGTCCAACACCTCCTAAGACATTTATATCAGTGTTAAAGTTCACATCGTCGGTTAGGCAATCGACTACGCTGAGCGAATGATACGTCAGGAAATGTGGACAAATCAGCACGTACAAAAAATTTTGGTAGGATTAAATAAATTCACCCACACACATACCACATAATTTAGGCATATACGGTCCGTATTATCATACCACGATTAGGAGTGCATTCTAAGTCTTTGCAGCTGGACACCACCGAAGGTCCATCTACACGCCCTCATTAGGTAACTCGTCCAGAAGCACTTTCTGCCAATGACATTCACACATGGTGCGAGTGAATGCTTTTGCTTCACCATGGTCCCCCTTCATCCTCAGTCACCGTAATAAATTGAGTGACAAATGGTAGACGCAAAATCTGGACGCTCATCAGTTCGCGATTCAAACCTCAAAATCTTCGGTTCCTCCATAACCTACAGACAGCAATGCCCTCGATTCCCATAACGCGCATCTATTAAAAATTTTTTGGCCACAGTCACTCCAGTAGAGTTATAGTAGTTTATTTTCTCAATGCAATTACTGTTTAGTTGGCCTTAACCCACAAATATTGAAACTAGCGGCTGAAGCACATAGCCTGTGGCGTGACCTTGTTGCACTTTGATGCTCTTAGAATCCTCTTTGAAACCACCACACGCACTATTGCAACTCACGGGCTTGGGGTAACAGCAACGGCTGACCTGTCACCCGTTCACGTAAAAGTATTGTGAAATGTTCTGTGTGAAAGCCACGCACTATGTAGAATTGGTGCTCTCTTCACGTCCATGGACTTCGCCTCATCTTGCCTATCTATTAGCAACATAGTTACCATAGCATAACAGAGTGATGTGTGTTGTTTCCACCTTAAGACTCTTCTAAAATGGAGAAGGATGTCGAGAGAGTTAGGAAGACTGGGCAGAATACTGACCGAAACGTTTGCATTTTAGGATTGAGTTGCATGAATTGGGACAAGCAAGACCTGGAGAGTGTCAAATGGCAGTCTGAACTGCTCCTCATTACTACCTCAGCAGGACAGATTCAACATCACATTTGAGCCTATCGCGATTCTACATTGCACCCAATGGCAAACTGTCGTGCATAGAGAGAAAGGACTTAACATTCGATGTTTTGAAACATCCATGGCTTTCATTCGTTATGTGCAAGCACCCTACTTCACTTGGATGTGCTCGTGTTATCACACGCCGGGCATGTGTTCATGCTGAGCCTCTCGCACTGTCTGCATCACAGCTACCAGTTTGTGGATCTTGGCTACTGTCACCACTGCAACAGCTTAAACGGCAGTGCGGGAGTGTGTGGTAGACACGAAGGCGTTCAGTAACATTTCTCACCCTTGCCTCACCTGTCAGGATATTCAAAATAATACCATTTCCAAGTTGAGCCTTCGTATTCGGAGTGGTAAACTAACCCGTATTGAATCCACTCTGCTTGTGCGCTGACCGAAACACAAGACGGAAGCCAGAATACACGAGGCTGGCATGTCGACTTGGTTTCTGCTGCAAGGGAGGCACAATGACCAGCAGTGGCAACGCATTCCTCCATGCTGATGGGCAAATATTCAAACTACCTCATGCAGATGTGATGGAATAGGGGCCCACAAGTCTGAGCGTGTGTTAATGCTGCTCACCGAATGGGTAGTGGTTCATTATGCTAGTTTAAATTAATGTGTGTGCACCAAGACTACTGCGCATCTCATAGCTTTACTTCAGCAGCTACAGTTGTAAACGCGAAGACATGACTACGCCGATCTCTTGGTTGTTGCACAAATTGACTTGGTCTTCTCCGGCACCTCTTTGCACATTTTAGCAGTTCCACTGCCTGCATTAAATGGATAACATTTGGCGTCAGCTGTTGTATCCTTTGCAATCAACTTTTCTTCTAACTTGCATTCGAGTTGTCTGCAATGTGGCAATAGCGCCTTGATGCATAGAATGGACATTTGAGACACTGTGCGACGTAGCAACTAGACAAATGCAGGTGTGTTTTCGCTTTCATCGCGACGATCTGCTGCTTTCCACAGCTCTGGGTAACAACTACCTTCTCCCCTATTACCGCGCTGCACTCAATTACCATTGGTTGGTAAACCACTTGAAAGGGCATGGAAGCCTGCTTTGACCTTCAAGATTTACAATGGACTTAAATGTCCATCTCACTATTATTATCACCATCATTTTTCCAATGACTACATTTACTAATTATGTCTCTGTACATCGTGCAACGAACAATGCTTCCCTGCTCTGCCAAGTGCAAATCCACACGAATTGTTGCACGCCTATGTTTATCCAAGCAATCATTAATAGTTTTGCTCCCTTATATTTTGTATTGATGTCTGAATCACAGAGCTGGTGGCCTGACTATGCTGCACTTTGATGCTCTTAGAAACTTCTCTGAGCCTATCATGCGTATCATTGCAACTCACACGTTTGGGTCAACTACAACTGCAACGGCTCACCTGTCCCCCGTTTTAGTACAAACATTGCAAAATATTCTGTGTGAAGTTTGCGCACTATTTAGAATTTCTTCTCTCGTCACATTCCTGGGCTTCGTTCCATTCATCCACCAGCAGCACATTGACCATTGTATCACTGAGTAGCGTATATTGGTTTCACCTTAGGTGTCTTCGTGAGATATGGGTGGGTTGTTGGAAGGGTTGGCGGACTATGCGGACTGCCGGCCGAATGCGTGGATTGTGAAAACAAGTTGGATGAATTGGGACAAGGAGGGCTTGGAAGGTGTCGTGGAGCACTCTGAACTCCTCCTTATCACTGCCTTACGAGGACCCATTCACTTTCACTTCTAAGCACACCATAATCACTCTCTGCATTAAATAGCGAATCCAAAGACAGAAGAAATGAAGGCGTGGTCAATCAGCACTCTCGCCACCCCTCCCGCATCGGATGCTTAATGTGTTGTCCAATGTGTGGAATGAGAATGGGTGCACTGCGGCAACTTATAGTGGAATGAAATGTGTCCCTTGCTGGTGAGTGTCGCAACAGCTTGTTTAGATCTAATTTCATTTGTTTCGCATATGCCGACTCTGTTGTCGTTGAAAAACCAGATGTGGCATGGTGTGGGATTCTAAAGAGGCATTGCGATGCAAATGGAAACGTCCTTGTACTCACAGGGCGCATCATCGCACTTCTCATGCACACCGGTAGTGAAAGCGGGGACGGAGTTGGATTGCATCAATGGAAATGACAAGGCTTTGAAATCTAGAGAAAAATCAGGCAGAGGCCCACCTGCATTCTACTTTGGTTATCTAGACAGTGTGTGATGGTGCACTGTTTATGCTCTTGGCGCAGCTCATTTGTGAGCTGATAAAGTCTTGCGCGTGACACCACAGTGTCCTCCAGAGAATTGCTACTGAAGGCAATTAATGAGTGCGTATCTGCAAGCACTACGTGATGCCGCTCTCCCTTCCTACCTCATCGACGATTGGCAGTTCGACTCCTGTGCAGAGTCTACTGACCCATAACGAGAAGGGTCCTTTCCTCCAAAGCACTGGTTAGGTAATTTTATCAATATGAGTTTATGCTGCCACTTAGAGGACTGCGAATTCGCCTTCGGCACAAGTAACCCACATCCACATTGTGTTCACCCACTCCTACGCCTTAAGCATCCCCAAGAATGCAAACCCCTGTGCTGGATTTGCCATGCAAAACTGCTGAGCAGAGCGGCATTTGAGTCTCCTTATCTAGCTGGGTGATTGGCAAGATGGTGAAGATTGGGCACACTGGATTGGCCTTGAGTACGAGTGAATGACTGCCTGCTTTTGGTATTTTCCACTTCTGATGAGGCAGCGAGGTGGTACTGGCCATGATTAGTGCCGCCAAAAGGTTGCGACACTAAAATTGGGTATAAGGTTTACCGGAATTCTAGAATTGGGATGATTAGATACCCCAACAAGCTGCTCGCTTTTGTTCAGTCCTCGTGCCATGCCAGGAGCGCCTCCATTATCGTGGATGTTATGCCAAAAATGTCGGAGACTGTGTCGCTCTTTCTGCTCCACTTGTCAAACTGATTTACCAATCTCAACAATAGTGAGCTTTCTAAACCCGCTTCTCCCACCTTTTCCACATTATTCACTTCTCACCTTTCTCTTGTCTGCCAGACTTTAACCAAGGCGGTGTATGCAAACGAAGAAGCCACGTGATTGATGGGCAATTTGATTGTCGTGTTTGAAGGAAGGTTTGCAATGATGCAGTGGTGGCAGAAATGGCGAAGTGCACTCCAGTGAGTCAAGGCGAGCAAAGTGCTTATATATGCGATAAGGGCTTCCAACGTCTAAAATCGTCTTGCCTCGTGATCCAAATCCAGTCACTGAGGAAGAAAAGGTGGAGTCTGCTGGGCTCAGTCACTGTTATTATCGCGTCTCCAATAAGCAGACACACAGTTGCATTCCAAGTCCTCCATCATCGAAGTGATGGCGAGATGTGGACTTTCTGTCTGAGTTGAAGAGCGTTGATCACTGACCGAAGCTAGCGGTACTGATTAAGAGCGCACGAACAAGCTTCTTCAAATCACCTGAGCATTGCATACAAAGAGGCAAAATGGCTTGATGTCCATTTCTTGCTTCGCGCATCAACATTCGCTCAGTTGTGCGTCACTACTGAGTGGGATATTGCTAGTTCAAAGTGTGAGGTATAGTACAAAATGATAGTTTGGCTTTTAATTAAATAGGCTAGTAGACAAATAAATAGCGCAACCGAATACCGCTTCCTCTAGTTATTTGGCTTTGGCTGCAACACGCGTTGCCTTTGAAGGTTTTGCCGACAGAAAGGCTTATGCCTGAGAGCGGCAATCGCATCCTAGCTTCCGTTTGGCCTCCTACCACCGTTATGCACCTTTGCGAGCACCGTTTTTCTGCTGATCAAAGGTTATAGAAGGAGACGTGGATCTGTTATGTTACTAGCATTACTTGAGTGAAATAAGTAGAGTTGGAATGCGATGAAGAGAACTGAGGCATTTGTGCATTCGTATTGAAGTGAAAGCAAAGGGCGCTCCTTAGTAATAGGGCTTCCACAGCTCCAGAGCTAAGCATATGACAGTGCAGAGGCTGCTGCGTGGGTGGCAGAGGGTAGAAATGGGAGTTTTCATGGCTCCGCTGAAATTTAGGAGGCCTGATTTCCCAACCTGATAGTGGATTTCGCATCTCTGTTAGTGGCCACCACTCAGTAGGCCTTGCCTCCAAACACAGCATTAAGCCTGACTAAACAAGCATCCAAGATTATAGCTCGTCGCAGCGCATTTGTTTCGATTTAATATCCTTACATTTGCTTGGTCAGGAAAGGTTAACTCTAGCAACTACATTGCGGCTGAAGTGCAAATATGGCTGAAACTACCGCAAATGCCGACCTGTTATTGGCTATCACCATTGGACCATTTCTGCATTTTGACGCCCTATGCAATAGAATGCGAAGTCAGAACTCTAGGCGGAGCACATATTGAACCAACCTTTGGCCACCACTTCACGTGTCGATGTCGAAAGCAATAATTTTGCACAAAACTTGCCATCAAGACCACCCTAGAAGCCTAACAAATCCTCAAACGACGTGAGGCGGCGCAACGACTCTGTGATGGACAGTATTTGGCAAACGAGGTCCACCTACACGATTTTTACAGCCCAAACAAGTGATTTTGTGAAGGAAGTAATTGGTACTAGGCCAAAGTTCGTAGGCGAGAGCCTATCGTAGCACACGTATTGCGCATGCTACACAACAGATGGAAAGAGGGCGAGAGAGGCACTTCGTCTCATCATCTGCGAATCATGCATCCTTCTGCCTTTCGTCTTCTTCGATTCGTGCACTCGATAATCGCGTTGGCGCGTGGCACATACTCCAAGCTAAAAGAGCAACACATCAAGACGGGGTCTAGTGAGAAGATAGCTAGAGCCACGTTCGACCATCTTTCTTGAGATCCTACGCTACCCAGCCCCAAGAATTGAAATGCCAACTACAAATTGGCTTCACGGTAAGCCTAGGCGTTCGCTTGAATGCAGCATTTGAACGGGAGGTGGTCAAGGAACACACACGTCTCATGGCAAAATGGATGTAAGCAGCTCACCAAGAGGAGTAAAACGAAGTAGGGTGCATTTACAGATCTCTTACCGCTGTGTTTCTTTACGACATTACGCTTAAAACCTCAATCGGAGTGTAGGATAAAGGCAGAGGTGAGTTGGACGAGAGGTGGAGTCATCACCGCTGTTGTCGTTGCTGTTATTGCCATATTTTGAGGCAAAATCAAGTTAGTAGCATGATGCTGCGAATATTCGCTACCCGCTGCAGCACGCAAGAAACATCGTGCTCCTGTCTCTGCTGCATGACATCTGAGTTCCATCTGACAGCCTTTCAAATGAGTGATGTGTTGCACTTTGGTAGGTGGTCGAGAACTCCGACATCCACAATAAATATTGCATCGAAGGAAATGTTCAACGGCTTTTAAAGTGTACGTGGCTCTGTCATCTGGCCGCTAATGAAAATAGCTTCTTCCTCTAAGGTACAGAATGGTTCCTAGAAACGCAGCATTTAACTAGCAAGCCGTCATGCAAACGCTCTGTACAGTGACCTCATGGAGGAAGTGTCGCAAATAGCTGCAGTAAGCTATTGATGCCACCTTTGTTGAGACAGTCAAGGGTGGACTTCTAAACCTACTAATTGTGAGTTCTGATCCTCTGCTGGCGTTTTAATGCATACGAATGCTCCTCACCACCTCAGTGTCCTAACATCAACTGAGTCTCTTACCTGGCATCAACACTGCCAAAATTTGCACCTATCAGGCTATGTCCAGCTTAGAGTCCTTTCGATGCCTTTAAGGAAAATAATCAGCAGTGGGATTGTTAACAACTTACACGCTACTGCATTACTTGGCCAGGAACGGTAACGAAAGCTTCTCTAGCAGATGATACAACATTTAGCGTTCAATTGCATTCGCTACCTGTTAACATAAGCTAGGCATATTGGTTGCCAAATGGGGTGTAACCAGTTGATAGCAAAGGAAGGAATCAACTAACCAAACAACATGTCCTTAGACAATTCTGTGCTGATCGTAACACGCGTTGCTTTTGAATCGTTTGCATAATGGTCAAAATGGCCAGTAGGAAAGAAGGGATTGCCGTGTTAGCATTAGCCGCAATCGACGAGAAGGAGGAGGCATATGCCACAGAGTGGTCGCGGCAACTCTTAACAGCGGGCAGGGGCGAAACTCAACTTGGACACTCACATCAACAAGGATTGTGGAGTAGGTAAGCATCCTGTACAGACCCACGATTTGCCCACTCACTGCCTTCAGAAACATCAATTACAATGCAATGGAATTGTGTGCAATGAGGAACCGGAAGTCGTTGTCTACGGTCCTTGGGTGCATGTTGCAAGTGGGATTACTCACAAGCATTCATTTATCACTGCATGTAGTAATTTGTGACTTCCTCAATAAGCTTTGGCTAAATCTTATACCGTGCAAGTTATCTGAACTGCTTTGAGAACCGAGTGAGATAGAACAATCTTTGGTAAAAGGCAGTTGTGCATGACGAATTTGGTGAGAGGAGTGAAGAGCCGTTAAGCAAAAACCTCTAGGCATGTTTTTCATATAACAGTGGTGGTGCAAAATCCACTTTCGCAAGCATGACGTCCAGGCATACAAAGCTGACTAGATGGTGGCCTCCATGAATCCTAATAGCATATATTTACTGCGAATGATAAAGTCCTGATATTGGATAGGCAAGGAAGGGAGAGGAGGGTAAGTAATTGAGGGAGTGGTCATATAACTGCTACGGCATTAGCGGTTGTGTCTAATCATCAAGAAGTAAATCAGCATGGGAGGATGCTTAACACGTATGAATAGACACATTCATTCCTCCCTCACAAGGAAATACATCTTCATCTTTCATGTGTCAACGGAAGGCACAGGGAATGACCTCATCAACGAACTGCAGCTGGCAGCACACATGCTTCGAAGAAAGCATATGAGATGGTTTCGTTTCCGAGTCGCATCTTGTACGTGAAGGATCTTGAGGAGTAGTGCAGTTTCGGAGAACTTGCAATTAGTCTACCAGGTAGCTATAAATCCTCCAGAATATTGCAAGTGATTTAGGGGCTTGCAACGCATATGTTGAAGGTGGCAATGGGTCATAGCTCCAACATGCCAGAGGCTAAGATTTGGAGTCAAATCTGATCGATTGGGTGCATCTCACCAGCGTCACGAGTGCCGGTCAGAAATCAACGCTCCCCGATTCACCATGGTAAAGATTTGATCCGTCAGCCTGCGGCACTTTAGGCACAATCGTCAACATCACTCGCATTTAGAAGCAGCACACACAAGCGCGTTCATTCTGCATGTCTCGCGTTTCCACCTTTGTTGTTTTGATGCACCTCAGCTAAATAATCCACACTACCCCTCAAGATGCGACGCAGAAATAAAACCACCTCGCATGCTTTCTCTCACTGAAGTCTGAACGTCAGACTGTACATCACCGGTCAGGTCAGTGATGCAGACAGACGCTGGGCGTGGGGCAACCGTTCGACGTCAAAGGACGCCTGTCTTCTGTGCAGGGCACGTAAATGTCCCATAAAGAGGAATTAAGCGCAAGGAAGAAAATACATACATGCACAAAACTGCTCTGAGTAGGCCGGAGTTGTACGCAGCCAAATGTAGTGGTTGACAAATGAGAATGTGAGTGCAAAATAGCGCTCCATTGGTGGCGTAGACACTGCAGAACAGAGCACACAGTGAAAAATGTGCGCTCGTACATTCGCTTTCCCAGCCCATTCATCCGACATCCATCAGCATTGTTTTACCACCCATTTCGTAGTTATTGTCCTCGCTGTCGCCTTTTGGCCTCCTACCGTCTTTCTATGGACTCGCTCACCTTCACCCATCTCCTTACATCCCGACTATTCCCATCCGCTTTCTATTCCACTTAAACCTTTCCATATGTCAGGCATGTGGCGTAAGGGGGGTCATTCACTCACACAAGTGAGGCAAAGGCGCTCATTTCACTGTGATGAAGCAAGGTGGACATGTGCCACTGCAATTCCATACCAATGCACGTCGCCTTCTTTCAGCACCCAACACCTTACTGCTGCTAACCTTGGACGCCAAATACAGACTCTGCTAAAGTGCTGCCCAGCAGTATTCACATAGCCAGTTCAGCAAACCGGTTTGTACTTTTAGGAATGTTTTGGGGCAGGGTTTGGTGAGCAAAGTCTGAGTATGCACCACTTGTGCTAAAGACGCACAAAGACAGCAATAATCCAAAACGATGGATTACCCAATCTGTGCTTTGAGGATAAGGCTGTTTCATTTGCACTCAGTTGACACTAATTATAACGCATTCCGCTATGCGCTCGATCATTGATAATCGGCATGCCTCTGCTCCGGAAGAGCCAACAAGGTGCCGCAGAGCAAGATTAGTGCTGCACTCTGTGACATATGCCTCCTCTTTCCCGACATATGGAAAGGTTTAAGTGAAATAGAAAGCGGATGGGAATAGTCGGGATGTAAGGAGATGGGTGAAGGTGAGCGAGTCCATAGAAAGACGGTAGGAGGCCAAAAGGCGACAGCGAGGACAATAACTACGAAATGGGTGGTAAAACAATGCTGATGGATGTCGGATGAATGGGCTGGGAAAGCGAATGTACGAGCGCACATTTTTCACTGTGTGCTCTGTTCTGCAGTGTCTACGCCACCAATGGAGCGCTATTTTGCACTCACATTCTCATTTGTCAACCACTACATTTGGCTGCGTACAACTCCGGCCTACTCAGAGCAGTTTTGTGCATGTATGTATTTTCTTCCTTGCGCTTAATTCCTCTTTATGGGACATTTACGTGCCCTGCACAGAAGACAGGCGTCCTTTGACGTCGAACGGTTGCCCCACGCCCAGCGTCTGTCTGCATCACTGACCTGACCGGTGATGTACAGTCTGACGTTCAGACTTCAGTGAGAGAAAGCATGCGAGGTGGTTTTATTTCTGCGTCGCATCTTGAGGGGTAGTGTGGATTATTTAGCTGAGGTGCATCAAAACAACAAAGGTGGAAACGCGAGACATGCAGAATGAACGCGCTTGTGTGTGCTGCTTCTAAATGCGAGTGATGTTGACGATTGTGCCTAAAGTGCCGCAGGCTGACGGATCAAATCTTTACCATGGTGAATCGGGGAGCGTTGATTTCTGACCGGCACTCGTGACGCTGGTGAGATGCACCCAATCGATCAGATTTGACTCCAAATCTTAGCCTCTGGCATGTTGGAGCTATGACCCATTGCCACCTTCAACATATGCGTTGCAAGCCCCTAAATCACTTGCAATATTCTGGAGGATTTATAGCTACCTGGTAGACTAATTGCAAGTTCTCCGAAACTGCACTACTCCTCAAGATCCTTCACGTACAAGATGCGACTCGGAAACGAAACCATCTCATATGCTTTCTTCGAAGCATGTGTGCTGCCAGCTGCAGTTCGTTGATGAGGTCATTCCCTGTGCCTTCCGTTGACACATGAAAGATGAAGATGTATTTCCTTGTGAGGGAGGAATGAATGTGTCTATTCATACGTGTTAAGCATCCTCCCATGCTGATTTACTTCTTGATGATTAGACACAACCGCTAATGCCGTAGCAGTTATATGACCACTCCCTCAATTACTTACCCTCCTCTCCCTTCCTTGCCTATCCAATATCAGGACTTTATCATTCGCAGTAAATATATGCTATTAGGATTCATGGAGGCCACCATCTAGTCAGCTTTGTATGCCTGGACGTCATGCTTGCGAAAGTGGATTTTGCACCACCACTGTTATATGAAAAACATGCCTAGAGGTTTTTGCTTAACGGCTCTTCACTCCTCTCACCAAATTCGTCATGCACAACTGCCTTTTACCAAAGATTGTTCTATCTCACTCGGTTCTCAAAGCAGTTCAGATAACTTGCACGGTATAAGATTTAGCCAAAGCTTATTGAGGAAGTCACAAATTACTACATGCAGTGATAAATGAATGCTTGTGAGTAATCCCACTTGCAACATGCACCCAAGGACCGTAGACAACGACTTCCGGTTCCTCATTGCACACAATTCCATTGCATTGTAATTGATGTTTCTGAAGGCAGTGAGTGGGCAAATCGTGGGTCTGTACAGGATGCTTACCTACTCCACAATCCTTGTTGATGTGAGTGTCCAAGTTGAGTTTCGCCCCTGCCCGCTGTTAAGAGTTGCCGCGACCACTCTGTGGCATATGCCTCCTCCTTCTCGTCGATTGCGGCTAATGCTAACACGGCAATCCCTTCTTTCCTACTGGCCATTTTGACCATTATGCAAACGATTCAAAAGCAACGCGTGTTACGATCAGCACAGAATTGTCTAAGGACATGTTGTTTGGTTAGTTGATTCCTTCCTTTGCTATCAACTGGTTACACCCCATTTGGCAACCAATATGCCTAGCTTATGTTAACAGGTAGCGAATGCAATTGAACGCTAAATGTTGTATCATCTGCTAGAGAAGCTTTCGTTACCGTTCCTGGCCAAGTAATGCAGTAGCGTGTAAGTTGTTAACAATCCCACTGCTGATTATTTTCCTTAAAGGCATCGAAAGGACTCTAAGCTGGACATAGCCTGATAGGTGCAAATTTTGGCAGTGTTGATGCCAGGTAAGAGACTCAGTTGATGTTAGGACACTGAGGTGGTGAGGAGCATTCGTATGCATTAAAACGCCAGCAGAGGATCAGAACTCACAATTAGTAGGTTTAGAAGTCCACCCTTGACTGTCTCAACAAAGGTGGCATCAATAGCTTACTGCAGCTATTTGCGACACTTCCTCCATGAGGTCACTGTACAGAGCGTTTGCATGACGGCTTGCTAGTTAAATGCTGCGTTTCTAGGAACCATTCTGTACCTTAGAGGAAGAAGCTATTTTCATTAGCGGCCAGATGACAGAGCCACGTACACTTTAAAAGCCGTTGAACATTTCCTTCGATGCAATATTTATTGTGGATGTCGGAGTTCTCGACCACCTACCAAAGTGCAACACATCACTCATTTGAAAGGCTGTCAGATGGAACTCAGATGTCATGCAGCAGAGACAGGAGCACGATGTTTCTTGCGTGCTGCAGCGGGTAGCGAATATTCGCAGCATCATGCTACTAACTTGATTTTGCCTCAAAATATGGCAATAACAGCAACGACAACAGCGGTGATGACTCCACCTCTCGTCCAACTCACCTCTGCCTTTATCCTACACTCCGATTGAGGTTTTAAGCGTAATGTCGTAAAGAAACACAGCGGTAAGAGATCTGTAAATGCACCCTACTTCGTTTTACTCCTCTTGGTGAGCTGCTTACATCCATTTTGCCATGAGACGTGTGTGTTCCTTGACCACCTCCCGTTCAAATGCTGCATTCAAGCGAACGCCTAGGCTTACCGTGAAGCCAATTTGTAGTTGGCATTTCAATTCTTGGGGCTGGGTAGCGTAGGATCTCAAGAAAGATGGTCGAACGTGGCTCTAGCTATCTTCTCACTAGACCCCGTCTTGATGTGTTGCTCTTTTAGCTTGGAGTATGTGCCACGCGCCAACGCGATTATCGAGTGCACGAATCGAAGAAGACGAAAGGCAGAAGGATGCGTGATTCGCAGATGATAAGACGAAGTGCCTCTCTCGCCCTCTTTCCATCTGTTGTGTAGCATGCGCAATACGTGTGCTACGATAGGCTCTCGCCTACGAACTTTGGCCTAGTACCAATTACTTCCTTCACAAAATCACTTGTTTGGGCTGTAAAAATCGTGTAGGTGGACCTCGTTTGCCAAATACTGTCCATCACAGAGTCGTTGCGCCGCCTCACGTCGTTTGAGGATTTGTTAGGCTTCTAGGGTGGTCTTGATGGCAAGTTTTGTGCAAAATTATTGCTTTCGACATCGACACGTGAAGTGGTGGCCAAAGGTTGGTTCAATATGTGCTCCGCCTAGAGTTCTGACTTCGCATTCTATTGCATAGGGCGTCAAAATGCAGAAATGGTCCAATGGTGATAGCCAATAACAGGTCGGCATTTGCGGTAGTTTCAGCCATATTTGCACTTCAGCCGCAATGTAGTTGCTAGAGTTAACCTTTCCTGACCAAGCAAATGTAAGGATATTAAATCGAAACAAATGCGCTGCGACGAGCTATAATCTTGGATGCTTGTTTAGTCAGGCTTAATGCTGTGTTTGGAGGCAAGGCCTACTGAGTGGTGGCCACTAACAGAGATGCGAAATCCACTATCAGGTTGGGAAATCAGGCCTCCTAAATTTCAGCGGAGCCATGAAAACTCCCATTTCTACCCTCTGCCACCCACGCAGCAGCCTCTGCACTGTCATATGCTTAGCTCTGGAGCTGTGGAAGCCCTATTACTAAGGAGCGCCCTTTGCTTTCACTTCAATACGAATGCACAAATGCCTCAGTTCTCTTCATCGCATTCCAACTCTACTTATTCACTCAAGTAATGCTAGTAACATAACAGATCCACGTCTCCTTCTATAACCTTTGATCAGCAGAAAAACGGTGCTCGCAAAGGTGCATAACGGTGGTAGGAGGCCAAACGGAAGCTAGGATGCGATTGCCGCTCTCAGGCATAAGCCTTTCTGTCGGCAAAACCTTCAAAGGCAACGCGTGTTGCAGCCAAAGCCAAATAACTAGAGGAAGCGGTATTCGGTTGCGCTATTTATTTGTCTACTAGCCTATTTAATTAAAAGCCAAACTATCATTTTGTACTATACCTCACACTTTGAACTAGCAATATCCCACTCAGTAGTGACGCACAACTGAGCGAATGTTGATGCGCGAAGCAAGAAATGGACATCAAGCCATTTTGCCTCTTTGTATGCAATGCTCAGGTGATTTGAAGAAGCTTGTTCGTGCGCTCTTAATCAGTACCGCTAGCTTCGGTCAGTGATCAACGCTCTTCAACTCAGACAGAAAGTCCACATCTCGCCATCACTTCGACGATGGAGGACTTGGAATGCAACTGTGTGTCTGCTTATTGGAGACGCGATAATAACAGTGACTGAGCCCAGCAGACTCCACCTTTTCTTCCCAGTGACTGGATTTGGATCACGAGGCAAGACGATTTTAGACGTTGGAAGCCCTTATCGCATATATAAGCACTTTGCTCGCCTTGACTCACTGGAGTGCACTTCGCCATTTCTGCCACCACTGCATCATTGCAAACCTTCCTTCAAACACGACAATCAAATTGCCCATCAATCACGTGGCTTCTTCGTTTGCATACACCGCCTTGGTTAAAGTCTGGCAGACAAGAGAAAGGTGAGAAGTGAATAATGTGGAAAAGGTGGGAGAAGCGGGTTTAGAAAGCTCACTATTGTTGAGATTGGTAAATCAGTTTGACAAGTGGAGCAGAAAGAGCGACACAGTCTCCGACATTTTTGGCATAACATCCACGATAATGGAGGCGCTCCTGGCATGGCACGAGGACTGAACAAAAGCGAGCAGCTTGTTGGGGTATCTAATCATCCCAATTCTAGAATTCCGGTAAACCTTATACCCAATTTTAGTGTCGCAACCTTTTGGCGGCACTAATCATGGCCAGTACCACCTCGCTGCCTCATCAGAAGTGGAGAATACCAAAAGCAGGCAGTCATTCACTCGTACTCAAGGCCAATCCAGTGTGCCCAATCTTCACCATCTTGCCAATCACCCAGCTAGATAAGGAGACTCAAATGCCGCTCTGCTCAGCAGTTTTGCATGGCAAATCCAGCACAGGGGTTTGCATTCTTGGGGATGCTTAAGGCGTAGGAGTGGGTGAACACAATGTGGATGTGGGTTACTTGTGCCGAAGGCGAATTCGCAGTCCTCTAAGTGGCAGCATAAACTCATATTGATAAAATTACCTAACCTGTGCTTTGGAGGAAAGGACCCTTCTCGTTATGGGTCAGTAGACTCTGCACAGGAGTCGAACTGCCAATAATCGATGAGGTAGGAAGGGAGAGCGGCATCACGTAGCGCTTGCAGATACGCACCCAGTAATTGCCTTCAGTAGCAATTCTCTGGAGGACACTGTGGTGTCACGCGCAAGACTTTATCAGCTCACAAATGAGCTGCGCCAAGAGCATAAACAGTGCACCATCACACACTGTCTAGATAACCAAAGTAGAATGCAGGTGGGCCTCTGCCTGATATTTCTCTAGATTTCAAAGCCTTGCCATTTTCATTGATGCAATCCAACTCCGTCCCCGCTTTCACTACTGGTGTGCATGAGAAGTGCGATGATGCGCCCTGTGAGTACAAGGACGTTTCCATTTGCATCGCAATGCCTCTTTAGAATCCCACACCATGCCACATCTAGTATTTCAACGATAATAGAGTCGGCATATGCGAAACAAATGAAATTAGATCTAAACGCACGCAGCATGACATAAAGCAGGCAAGAGAATCAGCTTGAAGTACATTTTTATCCTCATGACATGAGCAACATGCGGTGTTGAGTGTGCATCAAATTAACTGACAGTTGTCATGCATAATCGCATCGATGTGGAACTGTGGTGATGGAAGTGACAAGGTGTTGCAACACTCATCAGCAAGGGACACATTTCATTCCACCATAAGTTGCTGCAGTGCACTCGTTCCCATTCCACACATTTGACAACACATTAAGCATCCGATAAGGAAGGGCTGGAGTGGGTGCTAAATCAGTAGTTCCAGCCGCACTCTATTTTACACGCATTTGGTCAACTCGTTTAAGCGGATGCAAAGTGATGACACTGGCGAATGCCCTCAACTAAGGTGGAAATAGCTTAAGAGCTTCAATTTGGCCCACCAGCTAGCATGTTGTGACTCACATTCTTTCGTGAACACCGTGCATTTTCTGAGTGCTGATTGACCACGCCCTCATTTCTTCTGTCTTTGGATTCGCTATTTAATGCAGAGAGTGATTATGGTGTGCTTAGAAGTGAAAGTGAATGGGTCCTCGTAAGGCAGTGATAAGGAGGAGTTCAGAGTGCTCCACGACACCTTCCAAGCCCTCCTTGTCCCAATTCATCCAACTTGTTTTCACAATCCACGCATTCGGCCGGCAGTCCGCATAGTCCGCCAACCCTTCCAACAACCCACCCATATCTCACGAAGACACCTAAGGTGAAACCAATATACGCTACTCAGTGATACAATGGTCAATGTGCTGCTGGTGGATGAATGGAACGAAGCCCAGGAATGTGACGAGAGAAGAAATTCTAAATAGTGCGCAAACTTCACACAGAATATTTTGCAATGTTTGTACTAAAACGGGGGACAGGTGAGCCGTTGCAGTTGTAGTTGACCCAAACGTGTGAGTTGCAATGATACGCATGATAGGCTCAGAGAAGTTTCTAAGAGCATCAAAGTGCAGCATAGTCAGGCCACCAGCTCTGTGTTTTAGCCACCAATTTTAACCCATGTAGGAGCAACACTATTAATGATTGCTTGGATGAGCATGGGCATGCGACGATTCGTAGGGATTCGCACTTGGCTGAGTAGGGAAGCATTGTTCGTTTTACGATGTACAGAGATATAATTTGTGGAAATGGTCATTAGAAAAGTGATAATAATAATAATAGTGAAATGGAAAGTTGGGTCCATTGTAATTCTTGCAGGTCAAAGCAAGTTTCCATGCTCTTTCAAGTGGTTTACCAACCAATGGTTGTTTGGTGCAGCGCGGTGATAGGAGAGAGAAGATATTTGTGAGCCAGGGCTGTGGAATGCAGCGGATCGTCGCGATGAAAGCGAGAGCTCACCTGCATTAGTCTAGTTGCTACGTCGCACAGTGTCTCAAATGTCCATTCCATGCATCGAGGCGCTATTGCCACACTGCAGACAACTCGAAGGCAAGTTAGAAGAATGGTTGATAGCAAAGGATGCAATAGCTAATACCAGATGTTTTCTACTTAATGCAGGTGGTGGAACTGCAAAATTGTGCAAATAGGTGCCGGAGAAGACCAGGTCAAATGGTGCAGTAACCAAGAGATAGGCATAGTCACGACTTTGCGTTTAGAACTGTAGCTACTGAAGTAAAGCTATGAGATGCGCAGTAGTCTTGGTGCACACACACATTATTTTAAAGCAGCATAATGCACTACTACCCATTCGGTGAGCAGCGTGAACACACACGCAGACTGGTGGGCCCCTCTTCTATCACATCTGCACGAGGTAGTCAAAATATTTGCCCATCAGCATGGAGGAATGCGTTGCTCTTCAGAGTACTCACTAATGCCACTGCTGGTCATTGTGCCCCCTTGCAGCAGAAAGCAAGTCGACATGCCAGCCTCGTGTATTCTGGCTTCCGTCTCGTGTTTCGGTCAGCGCAAGCATGGTGGATTCAATGCAGGTTAGTTTACAAGTCGGCATGTGGAATTTAATTGCTGCTAGCATGAGCGGAATACCAAGACCCAACTTGGATATGGTATCATTTTGAATATCCTGACAGGTGAGGCAAGGGTGAGAAATGTTACTGAACGCCTTCGTGTCTACCACACGCTCCCGCTCTGCTGTTTATGCTGTTGCAGTGATGGCAGTAGCCAAGATCCACAAACTGGCAGCCGCGATGCAGACAGTGCGAGAGGCTCAGCATGAACACATGCCCAGTGTGTGATAACACGAGCACATCCAAGTGAAGCAGGGTGCTTGCACATAACGAATGAAAGCCATGGATGTTTCAAGACATCGAATATTCAGTTCTTTCTCGCTATGCATGACAGTTCGCCTTTGCGTGCAATGAGGAATCGCGACATGCTCGAATGTGATGTTGGATGGGTCCTGCTGAGGTAGTAATGAGGAGCAGTCCACACTGCTCTTTGACACTCTCCAGGTCTTGCTTGTCCCAATTCATGCAACTCAATCCTAAAATGCAAACGTTTCGGTCAGTATTCTGCCCAGTCTCCCTAACTCTCTCGGCATCCCTCCCCATTTTAGAAGATTCCTTCGGCGAAAACAATGCGCATTACTCTGTTATGCTATGGTAAATATGTTGCTGGTAGATAGGCACGATGAGGCGAAGCCCATGAATGTGAAGAGAGCACCAATTCTAAATAGTGCGCGGCTTTCACACAGAACATTTCACAATACTTTTACGTGAACGGGTGACAGGTGAGCCGTTGCTGCTAACCCAAGCACGTGAGCTGCAATGTTGCGTGTGATGGCTTCAGAGAGGTTTCTAAGAGCATCAAAGTGCAACGAGGTCGCGCCACAGTCTATGTGCTTCAGCCGTTAACTTCACTGTTTGTGGGCTAAGGCCAACTAAACAGTAATTGCATTGAGAAAACAAACTGCTACAACTTCACTGGAGTGAATATGGCCATAAAATTTTTAAGGAGGTGAGGATCATTGGAATCCTGTGCATTGCTGGCTGTAGGTTTTGGAGGAGCCGAACATTTTGAGGTTCGAAGCGGGAACTGATGAGCGTCTAGATATTGTGCCTATCATTTGTCACTCAATTTACAATAATGAGTGAGAAGGAAGGGGGAACTTGGTGAAGCAAACGCATTCAATCGCACCATGTGTAAATGTCATTGGCAGAAAGTGCTTCTGGACGAGTTACCTAATGAGGGCGTGAAGATGGACCTTCGGTGGTGTCCAGCTGCAAAGAATTAGAATGCACTCCTCATCATGGCACGATAATACGGACCGCATATGCATAAATTGTGTGGTATGTGTGTGGATGCATCTATTTCATCCTACCAAAATTTTGTGTGCGTGCTAATTTGTCCACATTTACCAACGTATCATTCGCTCTGTGAAGTCGATTGCCTAACCGACGATGTGAACTTTAACACTGATATCAATGTCGTAGGAGGTGTTGGACCAAATAGTCAAAGGTGAAGAAACACGAACATTAACACAAGCTCTCATTGCGCTACTGCTTTGCATTTCGCATGATTAGAGACTTTGTGCACTTTAATGACGACAAGCCTGACGGTTGTAGTTGAACCACTGAAGCAGCACATCAGTGGTTGCACCATGTGCACACAACAGTGGCGGGTTTGTAGGTCAGCATCAAGGTACCTTATAGGCTAACATGAACGTCGGGTATTGCTATAAATGCGCCGTGAGTTGTGAGTGCAACACGTTTAGCATGTTGAAGAGCGTTCTTCAATTCAGCCTCGTGCTATTTTTGACCACCGTATGGGCTGGGGGCAGAGGTCCATGGGAGGGTATGTTATGTATATGCATCAGAATTTCCATTGCTAGATAAAACACATGGCTTTGACATTTCAGCTCAATAATTTTTCTGTCCTTCTTTCTATATAGTGTCTATTAAAAAAGGGCCACTCGCGGGACGGTTTCCGCTTCCAAAAAACTTTAGGTGGAGCCACATTGGTCAGAATTTGGTTGAGTTAAGCTGGAGCGTTGCAAGATTGGGTGCAGATTACGCAGACATGATTGTCCTAGATGCAGCGGAAATTTCTTATCAATTCCACAAGATGAATGCAACGGCTTTTCAAAATGGAAAACTCCTTCTTAGGGGCCTGAGCTACTGTTCGCTCTACTATATGACTGTGACAGTGGTGCGCTTCAACAAATACGTTCGTACTTACAACCAGTTTATTATTACAGCCTGCACAGGTAAGCCCGTGCATACAGTTTTATTTTGAAACTCCATATTTTTCATTTGTGGTGCATTCTGCTCAGAACGTAGAATGAGATGTTAACTTTGTTGCTATGACAGAGCTCTTTATGTTTCTTGCATCGCATGCATTTCGCGACATCCCAAGTGGCATATCCATTTTAAATGGCAACATTTACTCGCTTTGTAATAGTTCCACACTCAGTTCCCACTGGCATCATGAGGTACATAGAAGGTTGGCATTGTAGAAGAAGTATATTTGCAAAGTTGTTACCTTTGCACAGTACTGCGTATCCCTGAACAATGCCCACTTATTATTGTCCTATGCGGCACACGTCGCTTAACCTAGGTCAGGTTAAGTCATTGAACGCTTTTGCTGGCTAAAATTGCTTTCATGCTTTAAGATGCACACAACAGAATTTTCGTTATTAAATGAAACGTAAGACTTCATCACTTTGCTCATCAATGGCTTTATCCTGCTTTGTATGATGTGGAAACTACAGCAGCACCAATGACCGCAATATCCTCGCTTCCACCAGCCTTCAACTGGACCGACATTGGTCCCACCTCCATTACGCTAGGCTGGGATTTTTCAAAAGTGTCTCAATCTTACGCGGACGCGGTTATCCTAACTGCGGTAACACATTCTCCCACATTCTTCACAATGAACTTCACAGCGTTCTCTGATGGAAGCCTCACGCTTAAGGGGCTAAAACCCGAGACGGCCTACAATGTGACTGTGGAATTAGTGCGCCTCTATAAATTCGTTCAGAATTGCACCCAAGTTATTACTACGAAGGCCATTGGTAAGCCTGTGCACGCAACTCCATTTTGCAAGGCCATAATTTTCTCCGCTGTGGCACATTTTTTGCCCCATAACATGAATCAAGTGTTAATTGTGTTGCTATGTCTCAGCTGTTAATGGTTCTTGTATCGCAGCTAATGTTTGCTTTACATAAATACATACGCATGTATTTAGACACATATTTTACATAGCAATAGGCGGCCCCGACGGAACCGTCGGAAGTACCACGAAACCAGCGTAAGTGCCTATAATTAGGTGTTTCAAATGCGCCAACTATCATGACCTGTAACCTATGATTGTCGACACAAATGTTTCCATTATAGGGTGCCGTGATGCAGGATTTGCGCCTGGCCGCCTTACCTTCGTGTCAGCCCAACAATAACGTGCCACTTCATATTTTCTGACTCCATATTTACCAACACAATTTCCTGTTGCGCTTGTATCATTCAGGTCATTTTTTTCGTTTAATAATATGTTCGCGATAGTAAATGCTCTCATGGGGAAGAGATTTAACTCCTGCATTCCTGTTTATTTTTGCGCAAAACAGACGCATGACTCGGACGCTTGGCCAATGCGTACTATGGAAGTGATGTTAGGATCGTGTGAGCATGGGTAGGCTGAACTGAGGGCTTTGTTCAGTGAAGTTATCACGTCGATGTCTACCACCAACAGAAAGACTAGCATTTTGGCCCAACAACGTAAACTTATGCTCCTTTGATGTTGCCACTTGTGTCCAGTGAGCCATGATTAATCACCCTCATCGCAGCACACCTGCATGTCTTTCACATGCAAATAACTTCGCCTTCTTCCTTCCACCATTGCTACAGATGTGTGCCACCGAAGTAGCCACGTTCGTACAGAAACGCACTTAACACAGGGCATCTGTCAGGAATGGTAGAAGGAGCGGTCAGGAATTGATAGGATTGAAGCGCCCAGAAAGCGACCACCTATAAAAGTGGCACATCGGAGCACTGCATGCAGCTTGGCAGTCATCAGGTCGTGGAAGGTGTTCTAAGTGTTGCTATGCGCATGTTGGATTCGGCCAAACCTTGAATTGCACGTCATGCGTGAAATACAGTCAATCGCGCACCTGACCGCCGCAAATGTTTTCATCAAGCTTCACAGCGAGTTCACTTGAAGCTCATGCAACACGCTTTTTGCATTCTCTCGATTCAACGAGGTGTCTCCTGACACCAAATAACAAGGAAATTGGACATCTTGTCTAATTGCACCAAGAGCATTAAAGGGTTGAAAGTCAAAGGGGTGCGAGTTGGTGTGTGGGGCACTTGCTTGTACGTGTCTGTGTGTACTGCTTCACAATGAGCCTGAGTTTGGCGACAGAACCCAAGGTGCCGAAGGTGGTTCGCTGCGACATCAGTGGGGACCAGCAGTGAATATATGGTGGACAGAAGACGAACCTCCCGTCAGTGTGGGCAGTGGTGTTATTGAAGTGCATTCAAAGCGACGGATATGGCACGTCAACCAACTCTATCAGTGGTGATGCCGCGACATTTGATCACCTCTTAATCACCCCTCATTTGCCTGCTTGAATTGCTTGAACACCTCTACTGCGAGGGGTGAATAAACGAACCGCCCATCCATCGTTCCACTCTTCGCGATTTCGGACAGTTGCGAGGCGTCACTGATTGAGAGGCCTAATGAGGAAGCATTTAACCTTCAAACACATCGATTGGGTGGTCAAGCAACACGCACATCGTCGCAGAATGGAGGTCGTCGGTCCACGGAGAGGAGGAAGGAGTAAACTGTAGGCTCGCTTAGCATTTAACACCGTGGCCTGTTTAGAACACTACCTTTATGTACTCCATCTGATTGCAAGGAAAGGCAGAAGGTGCGTGGATGTGGTGCAGAAGTTATCAGCGCTGCTGATGCTGCTAACATGCAGGGCAAAATGAAGGCAGGAGTGTGATGTTGCCCATTGCCGCAGTCAGCTTTTTTGATGGGGCAGTGCGCTCGTAGTAATATTGCATTAAATATGGAGCTTGTCTTGAGACGTAAGAAACGCTGTTGGAACTTCGCCATTTTCATTGCATAAATGGTGTCCTAGAGACAATCAAATTCGGAAGAAGTTAGGTTTGGTTCTCTACGCATTTATTTGGCCAAATTGTTACCTTTTTTTCATCGCTAGACATCTATTTTGTAGCTTAGGGCAAACAAGTCTTAGAGACCTCCTAAACCGTGTTATCGAGGCGACGCCGAATTCCGAAGGGCATCCTTGGGGCTTACTTATGGAGCTGAGTCGAATGTCACCTTTTCACTTGTGTAACTTGCTCCCTAAAATTTTAAAAGGTACCTTCTAGCAGGTTTAAATTACCCACCTCTCAAACACTGATGACTTAGCACTTGTTTTATCTTTGAGTTAATGGCTGGGAATTTGTCCTCTTGCAGTAATGCCTTGCGGTTTCTCCGGAAAGCATGTCCATCCTCACTGCCTTTTTGGTTCGTGATAATCTATTTCAAGCTATAGCAGGGCAATATTTGGCGTTGATGGGGCTTCACCTACTGGGACATCCTAATGTTCCGCTTTATGATCACTTTCGAGTTGTCCCCTCAATTCACCTCGTCGTGGCCTTAAATGGGCGTTCATGCGAGTGTGTAGTCTTCACATGTGGACGCCTCTGGGAGGATATATTTTGTCCTAAGTCCGGTGGCATGCGCCTGTCAACCACACACTCATTCGCATTCCTAACAACTAATGCACGATGCATCTCGCCTGCTTCCACTTTGACGCACCTGCCTTAACGCCGGGTTGACACACAGACTTAGACGTAAACAATCTCTCCCCCTTCTCCCTCGGTCCTTACCCTTTCTGCCAAAATCACGAATAGGCAGAAGCTCCACGCGTTCCTCACATTCACATTTTATCCTATTTTGACGGCAACCATTCCCAGTCACGATTTTGTGACAAAGATCCATTTCTCATTCTTCGCTCAATTTGCAACTTCGTTTAATCCATTCGGGACATTGGGATCGCAAACGCGCTTGACTAAATTTCTCTTTTGCAAGTAATGTGATAATTGACGACAAGCATGGCTGTAGACCTCCTCTCCAGACATTTAAGGCAATCCAACCTTTCCAACCCCACAAGGCGTTGACCCAACATCCCGCTGCAGTGGTAGGTGCCCAGCTCTCGGCTATCTCACCACCTCCCATTGGTGTCCTCCACAACCAATTGGCTTTGCAACAACTGCGGCTACAACAACCACAGCTTCAGCATCCACTGCTATTTCACAAGCCCACTGAGACTGCTGCAACTACAGCTACTTTCAATCCTCCCAATGCCTTCCTTTGACCACTTCCAATTCCTTCTTTTGCCCTCCCAACAACTTTCGTTTTCGTTCACCAGCTAGTCTGGTCTGCCCTGATATGCTAGAGAATATTGACACTTCGTTGATCTCCACCGCTCTCATCACTGCCCTTCCAATACCACGTGTCGCAACTGCTACGAGCACATGGAGTGGATTGCTGCCCTAGGTGGGATGATTGGCCTCGTCATGTGTCTGTCAAAGATTTGTTTTTCGCTGACCAGTGAGAATCGAGGTTGTTCGAGATGTCTGATGCTTGTGAATAGGAAGAAGATTTGATTGGGGTGGCAAACTCTCGAGCACTGGAAGCGTTATTATTATGCCATGCAGCATGAGTCTTCCGGCTTGCGATCCTACTATCAGCCAGCATGTGTAAGTCGTAGATTCGATGACCACAACGAAGAGGCGATATGTGGTCTAGCTTCCATGCTTACGGTAACGTTTTACGGCTGAGTGGAATGTGGGTCCGGCTCAATGGCCAGTCGACCTTGGTGTGGTTGACAATGTAACGATAGTGATGCCTTCTGTGCCACTTGCCTGCGCCTCGTTACAGATGGTATCCACAAACTTGAATGAAGAACTTTATTTCTCTGTAAATAAGAGAGATAGAAAATTGCTGTCACAACTCCACTCACCATACGTCGCTTTCCCTCAGTATGTGGCACCTTGCTTCTACTAAATTGTGAGGCTGATTACTGGCGCCAGTGAAATGCTGCTCAGTAGACGTTGCATGGCGAGTTCAGCGTGCGAGATCATATTCTTAGCCTAGCTTAATGGTTGGTGGTGTCTAGTGGTCACTCCCTGATGATGAATGCTTGTACAGGAGCCAACTCGTCAGTCCACAATTCGACAGTACTTACCTACAGTCTCGATATCATGCACATCTACCTGAGAAATGCACTGCTCACATTTTGTCCTCAATGTGTCGCCCCGGCTAATTTAAACTGCATTCGGATAGAATTGGCATCAACCATTCAAATCTATCGTTCCATAATTTGGCGATTCAAGGAATGACTAATAAGTCTTTCCATGCTCAAAATTCGCAATCCGAGATGAACTGCGCATGGTTCAGGTATTACAAACGTGATCTTTCCTCGTGGCCTAATGAGAAGGGGGACGAAGTGTTTTGATTGGCATAACAATGGCAACTATAGCTGAATAGGACAATTGCAAATGAAATGAAAATAAGTGCAACTTGGGGATTAAACACAGAGCCCTAACACTACTAACGACGCTGTTGACTTCACCCACGAAGGACATGCACTTCGTCAAGTGGCTTGACAAACGCCACATTATATCTCACGCTCTGCTACGTCGCAAACACACGCTTCTCTTCTGACGCGTTCTCTCCATAATCTATTTCCAACCACGAAAACGATCCGAACAAGGATTGGGAAAGGGAGGCTCATCATGGTAAAGTAACTGGCCGTGGACGAGATGGGGCTGACACTCGTCACAGAGTTGTTTGGATACGTAGTGACAGTGGGCAGAAACGAGTTGAAACCTTCGCGACTTATATCCACGAGGAACAGAATTTGCTCATTCACTGCATTCAGAAATATCCACGACATGCGAATCAAGTCTCTCGCTGAGGTGGTGAGGTGTGCTGTGAAAAACGGAGAGGTGTTGTCAGGAGTCTTTGGCTGCCGCTTACAAGTTAGTGTTCTAGCACGCATTCACTTATGATGCATTTTGAAGGCACTTTGCGGAACATGAACCACTTGGCACTCCATGTACCGCATAGTGACCTTTGCAGAACACAACTGAGCATCATGAATTTGGTGCGATTAATGAAGTGTGGTTTAGAGAACACTCAGTTGCTCTTCGTTTTCGCTGCATTACTAAGCATACAAAGCATGTCTCATTAAGCACAATGCTCAAGTATGCAAATTCTACGTGAGAGTGCTGATCCCTGATTAGTAGGTCTACTATAAGCTCTACAAGCATTTACTCTCTGCAACTGATGATGTCTCGGTGTGGCATAGGCTGTAAGAGGAGAGGAGGGTAAAACACCGAAGGCGCAGCTGCACAACGACCACGGCATCAGGGATTGCACCCAATCATCAGGAGCTAGGCCACCACGGAGAATTGTTTAGTGCGTACGAGAGGCTCACACATGCCCTCCTCAATGCATCAATGCACCAAGTCTCTCAGTGACCGGGTGAAGTGCGCCTTGAAGAACGGACAGCTGCTGCCTATGGTCCGTGCCTTTCTCTTGCATGTCAGCATTCCCGCATGCATTCATTCATCCCTGCACGAAATGCCCTATTTTCCACTTTACTGGCATTCTCTGGAACTTAGACGAGTGGCAACACCGACTGACCCACAATGGCCACGTAAGAATGCAGCTGTGCATTGTGAAGTTGACGGGACGAGTAATGCGCGTTTCGGATAACACCAATTCGGCATTCGTTCCCTCTGCGAAATATTTTACCTCAAGCAGGAAGGTCAAACACGCACAGCTCACGTGAAGGTTTGCCGTAAATCCTACAATCGTGCACTCTCTCCCATTTACAGCCTCGACTTGGCATAGGTAATAAGAGGAGAGAAGAATGAAAGACCGAGAGGGCAGCTATGCAACTACTACATCATCAACGATCATGTCTACTGATCAAGAAGTAGAACAGCGTGGAAAATGGTCTAGTACCTATGAATGGGAGCAAACATTCCTCTCCCAAATGGACAAGCATGTCCATTGGCCATGCGTTAACAGGAGGCAAAAGGAAGTGCCTTTTCAACAAACGATAGCTGGCAGCACTGGTGCTTCGAGAGGAAGAAAGCGAGATGGTTTCTTTGCATTGTCACCTACCAGAGGCAAAGTTACTGGAAGGGTGTTGCATTTTCTGAGGACCTACAATTAGTCCATGCGGTGGTATTGCGGTACTCTAGGTCGTGTGCAAGTACTTTAGAGAGACTGGCAAAGTTTGCACGTGTCAACAGTGCTGTGAGTGCTATTTACCGACTATATTACTTCATACATATTCCAATGCTCTTTACCTCGTGACTCCTACCAAAAGCACCTCCTACACGAAGGTTTCCAGACGCTGTCGTTCCACCCCATAATGCACTGCTATTCAGTGAAGAGGTTCTGTTAGTTCGACGCATCGTGAGGGAGAACCAAATCTCCTGTCACTGCTGTGCTGGTTGGTGGTGATGAGAGAGTAAGAGAAGGGAGGTTGGCATTGGTTAGAAGCGCACCACAGAAGAGTTCACCCGAAGATGCCTAGAATGCGAGTGGGTGGAGTGCGTGATTTAGTGGTGCTAGCTAATGGGAGAGGGTGCCTCCTTGAAACATAGAAATTCACATCAAATACTAGGAGTGCATCGATTTGCCGTTCCAGTGGAGGTAGAGCCCTGACTAGCTGCAACGGATGAAGGGAGCAGTGGTTGACTAAATAGTCTTATAAGTAGAGGAGGAGGACTACCAAATGGGAAGAGGAGGAGCCTACCTTGGCATACGGCATCGTCTTCATGTCCACATCGTCAGTTCTGGAGCAAAGGAAAAGTATGGGTAAGTATGAGCAAGATGAGTGGGTGTGGGAAGATGATGAACAAACCGGTGGAGAAGGCGTGCCATCAAACCAATCGGGCGAAGAGAAGCGTACACATAAGCGCGTGTCCTGAGAGCGCAATAAGAGGGAGAAAGGCTCGCACACACGCAAGGATGGAACTAAGGTCAAAGCCAGAAGCGAGAGAACTGCCACGAAATAAACGGTGGAGGGAGGAGGGAGGGGAGAAATAGCACTTGCGAAATGAAGAGAGTTGCTCTGTCCGATTCTGTTGGTGGTCTAACCGTACGACTGAAAAGTAGTGGAAGCTTTTAAAAATCCTATGGAACCAGGACTGGAGGCAATAATTTAGCGACGAGCGCTTCGCTTATAGACGCGGTAATATGGACTGGCTAGCGAGAATTAAGACAGAAAGTTAAGTGACAGATTGGGTGAGGTTCCTCCCTAATGGAAGATTTTGGCTGTTTTCATCGTGGAGCCAAGTGCCACCAGGTGAAGGATATTGGGCGAAATAAGGGTGGATGAAAGCAAGGCGATCTGAGCAATGCTCAAAAGGGTGGTTGGATGGTTGGGCTAGAGGACGAGCAGGCCTTGAATAAGAGGACGCTGTTGCACGATGCGATGTCATCACACATTGAGCGATACTTCGGTTGATCTTGGTGTTGGCAGCGAGACTCGGAATGGGGCTCAGGTGATGGGAGATAATGATGGCATAAGATCTGGCTTATAGGGGATTTAGGCAATGTCTCAACATTCGCAGTCGTGAGGAGGAGCAGTAATGCATTAGAGATTTAAGATTAAAATGTTCCATTTGACGTTTTGTTGCTAAAATTCAGTGGGCATTTTTAGAAGAGATGCTTGGCAGGTTGTTAGCCCATCGATGCATCATGAAATCTCACACAAACTAGAGGTCGGGAGGAGCCAAATGCTAGTGTCGGTGTGCCTACTTCACCGACGTGAAAGTGTATGCATTGGCAATGAGGCATGAGTGTGGAGTAAGTACGAGCGCACTGCTCCATCAGCGTCACGTCTTTTGTCACTGTGTTTGCATGAGGTAGTCGCGTACCCTCCCATGCTTGTGTACGTGGCTACAATACAGAAGCATGTGTTTATGATCACAAAATGGTGGTCTTACACTCAAATGCATCCACTCGCACCGCACTTAGGAGAGCAAACTTCGTTCACGTATGCCGCAGCTGGCTGCGGCAATGTGCAACATCACACTCCTGACTTCATTTTGCCCTGCATGTTAGCAGCATCAGCAGCGCTGATAACTTCTGCACCACATCCACGCACCTTCTGCCTTTCCTTGCAATCAGATGGAGTACATAAAGGTAGTGTTCTAAACAGGCCACGGTGTTAAATGCTAAGCGAGCCTACAGTTTACTCCTTCCTCCTCTCCGTGGACCGACGACCTCCATTCTGCGACGATGTGCGTGTTGCTTGACCACCCAATCGATGTGTTTGAAGGTTAAATGCTTCCTCATTAGGCCTCTCAATCAGTGACGCCTCGCAACTGTCCGAAATCGCAAAGAGTGGAACGATGGATGGGCGGTTCGTTTATTCACCCCTCGCAGTAGAGGTGTTCAAGCAATTCAAGCAGGCAAATGAGGGGTGATTAAGAGGTGATCAAATGTCGCGGCATCACCACTGATAGAGTTGGTTGACGTGCCATATCCGTCGCTTTGAATGCACTTCAATAACACCACTGCCCACACTGACGGGAGGTTCGTCTTCTGTCCACCATATATTCACTGCTGGTCCCCACTGATGTCGCAGCGAACCACCTTCGGCACCTTGGGTTCTGTCGCCAAACTCAGGCTCATTGTGAAGCAGTACACACAGACACGTACAAGCAAGTGCCCCACACACCAACTCGCACCCCTTTGACTTTCAACCCTTTAATGCTCTTGGTGCAATTAGACAAGATGTCCAATTTCCTTGTTATTTGGTGTCAGGAGACACCTCGTTGAATCGAGAGAATGCAAAAAGCGTGTTGCATGAGCTTCAAGTGAACTCGCTGTGAAGCTTGATGAAAACATTTGCGGCGGTCAGGTGCGCGATTGACTGTATTTCACGCATGACGTGCAATTCAAGGTTTGGCCGAATCCAACATGCGCATAGCAACACTTAGAACACCTTCCACGACCTGATGACTGCCAAGCTGCATGCAGTGCTCCGATGTGCCACTTTTATAGGTGGTCGCTTTCTGGGCGCTTCAATCCTATCAATTCCTGACCGCTCCTTCTACCATTCCTGACAGATGCCCTGTGTTAAGTGCGTTTCTGTACGAACGTGGCTACTTCGGTGGCACACATCTGTAGCAATGGTGGAAGGAAGAAGGCGAAGTTATTTGCATGTGAAAGACATGCAGGTGTGCTGCGATGAGGGTGATTAATCATGGCTCACTGGACACAAGTGGCAACATCAAAGGAGCATAAGTTTACGTTGTTGGGCCAAAATGCTAGTCTTTCTGTTGGTGGTAGACATCGACGTGATAGCCTCACTGAAATAAACCCCTTGCTCAACCAACATATATCTACACACTGCCAACATCATTTTCACAGTTCACGGTAGCCAGGCATCCGATTCATGCATCCGCCGATGTATAAGGAATGAACTCGCATGCAGGAGTTATGTCTCTATCGCATGAGCATGCTTATACTTGTAACCCTTCGAGTACCGGCTATTAGGCGCCCATCAACTCAGAGGACAACCATTCTTACAACATTTTTATTAGAGCAAAAGTGACATGAATGTAGCAAGCATAACAGAACCATGTGTTAATATGTTTGGAGTCATAAAAGATGAAGTGGCACGTTGTCGTTGGGCAGACGCGACTGATGGTCGGGCGGCGCATACCCTGCATCAAGGCTTCCTGTAGTGAAGAAAGGTTGTATCAGGGATAGCAGGTTGCAGGCCTTGACGATTGGCGCAGATAGAACTTTAAATATTTGCACTAACCTACACTAAGTCCGCAGCAGGTGTGGCGGCTCTAACAGGCCTGGCTTTTGCTACGTAAAATAGAAAAATCATTGAGGATAACACAAAACATATGCGTGTAAAGCAACCACAAGTTGCGATGGAAGAAGCATTAGCAGTTGAGACCTAACAGCAAAATCAACACTTTTTTTCATGTTCCGGTGCAGAATATACCACAACGGAGGAAATTGTGGCGTTGCAAAATGGAGCTGCATACACAGGCTTACCTTGGACATTTGTAGTAATAACTCCGCTGTAAACAAGAACGTATCTATAAAGGCGCACTAATTCCACGGTCACATTGTATTTTGTTCTGGGTTTTAGCCCCTTCAGCGTGAGGCTTCCATCAGAGTACGCTGTGAAGTTCATCCGAAAGAATATGTGAGAAGGTGTTCCCGCAGTTAGGATAACAGCATCCGCGTACCATCTACCTAGTTTTGCAACCTCCCAACCCAATGTAATGGAGGTAGGACCAATGCCGGTCCAGTTGAAGAATGGCGGAAGCGAGGATATTTTCACCATTGGTCCTTTTGGCAATACTGCCTCATACAATGCAAGATAGAGCCATTGATGAGCAAAGAGATGAAATCTCATGTTTCATTTGATAACGGAAATTCTGATGTGTGCGCCTTAAAGCATGAAAATGTTGCTATTTAAAATGGATATGCCAATTGGGATGTCGCGAAACACACGCATTTAAAGTAGCCATGAGGTGCGAGGAAGAAGCATAAACAGCTCTGTCATAGCAACAAAATTAATGTGTCCTTATTGTTCTGAGCAGAAAAAAAACGTGAAGTTGCAAAGTAAGAGTGCGTACACAGGCTTACCTCTGGAGGCTGTAATAATAAACTGGTTGTAGGTACGAACGTATTTGTTAAAGCGCACCACTTTCACAGTCATATAGTAGAGCGAACAGGGTCTCAGACCCCTAAGGATGAGCTTTCCTTTACTGAAAGCTAAAAATTTCAAACCGATGTGTCGGTAAGAAATTCCAACCGCAGTGAGGCTAATAAAGTCTGCGTAATCTGCACCCAATTGGCTAACATTCCAGGTTAGCTCAACGAAGTTGGGACCAATGTGCTTCCACTCGAAGGATGGCGGAAGCGGAAACCTTCCTGCGAGCGGTCCCTTTGGCTTTGACACTTCGTAAAATGCAAGATAGAGACATTGTGAAGCAAAAATTTCAGGGCATTTTGTTTCATTCAATAATAAAAATTCTTATTTGTGTACACAGCCGCATGGATGTAACGTTAGCCCGCGAATGCGTTTAATAACTTTTCCTGATTTAACTGAAACAGCGCGTGCCGCATAGCATAATATTCGGTGGACATTATCTGTTTAAACGCAATCTTATGTGTCGGACATTAAAATGGTACACTAAAACAGTAGAAGAAGCTAATTAGTGAAGGCAATCGTGCTCCCTGTCAGATGCCCACTTGCAAATGCACATGAGAGTCAAGCATTTGAAAAGAACATACCTTCCCATGCACTGCTTCCCACAGCCAATACGGTGGCCAACAATAGCACGAGGCTGAATTGAAGAACGCTCTTCAACATGCTAAACGTGTTGCACTCACAACTCACGGCGCATTTATAGCAATACCCGACGTTCATGTTAGCCTATAAGGTACCTTGATGCTGACCTACAAACCCGCCACTGTTGTGTGCACATGGTGCAACCACTGATGTGCTGCTTCAGTGGTTCAACTACAACCGTCAGGCTTGTCGTCATTAAAGTGCACAAAGTCTCTAATCATGCGAAATGCAAAGCAGTAGCGCAATGAGAGCTTGTGTTAATGTTCGTGTTTCTTCACCTTTGACTATTTGGTCCAACACCTCCTACGACATTGATATCAGTGTTAAAGTTCACATCGTCGGTTAGGCAATCGACTTCACAGAGCGAATGATACGTTGGTAAATGTGGACAAATTAGCACGCACACAAAATTTTGGTAGGATGAAATAGATGCATCCACACACATACCACACAATTTATGCATATGCGGTCCGTATTATCGTGCCATGATGAGGAGTGCATTCTAATTCTTTGCAGCTGGACACCACCGAAGGTCCATCTTCACGCCCTCATTAGGTAACTCGTCCAGAAGCACTTTCTGCCAATGACATTTACACATGGTGCGATTGAATGCGTTTGCTTCACCAAGTTCCCCCTTCCTTCTCACTCATTATTGTAAATTGAGTGACAAATGATAGGCACAATATCTAGACGCTCATCAGTTCCCGCTTCGAACCTCAAAATGTTCGGCTCCTCCAAAACCTACAGCCAGCAATGCACAGGATTCCAATGATCCTCACCTCCTTAAAAATTTTATGGCCATATTCACTCCAGTGAAGTTGTAGCAGTTTGTTTTCTCAATGCAATTACTGTTTAGTTGGCCTTAGCCCACAAACAGTGAAGTTAACGGCTGAAGCACATAGACTGTGGCGCGACCTCGTTGCACTTTGATGCTCTTAGAAACCTCTCTGAAGCCATCACACGCAACATTGCAGCTCACGTGCTTGGGTTAGCAGCAACGGCTCACCTGTCACCCGTTCACGTAAAAGTATTGTGAAATGTTCTGTGTGAAAGCCGCGCACTATTTAGAATTGGTGCTCTCTTCACATTCATGGGCTTCGCCTCATCGTGCCTATCTACCAGCAACATATTTACCATAGCATAACAGAGTAATGCGCATTGTTTTCGCCGAAGGAATCTTCTAAAATGGGGAGGGATGCGAGAGAGTTAGGGAGACTGGGCAGAATACTGACCGAAACGTTTGCATTTTAGGATTGAGTTGCATGAATTGGGACAAGCAAGACCTGGAGAGTGTCAAAGAGCAGTGTGGACTGCTCCTCATTACTACCTCAGCAGGACCCATCCAACATCACATTCGAGCATGTCGCGATTCCTCATTGCACGCAAAGGCGAACTGTCATGCATAGCGAGAAAGAACTGAATATTCGATGTCTTGAAACATCCATGGCTTTCATTCGTTATGTGCAAGCACCCTGCTTCACTTGGATGTGCTCGTGTTATCACACACTGGGCATGTGTTCATGCTGAGCCTCTCGCACTGTCTGCATCGCGGCTGCCAGTTTGTGGATCTTGGCTACTGCCATCACTGCAACAGCATAAACAGCAGAGCGGGAGCGTGTGGTAGACACGAAGGCGTTCAGTAACATTTCTCACCCTTGCCTCACCTGTCAGGATATTCAAAATGATACCATATCCAAGTTGGGTCTTGGTATTCCGCTCATGCTAGCAGCAATTAAATTCCACATGCCGACTTGTAAACTAACCTGCATTGAATCCACCATGCTTGCGCTGACCGAAACACGAGACGGAAGCCAGAATACACGAGGCTGGCATGTCGACTTGCTTTCTGCTGCAAGGGGGCACAATGACCAGCAGTGGCATTAGTGAGTACTCTGAAGAGCAACGCATTCCTCCATGCTGATGGGCAAATATTTTGACTACCTCGTGCAGATGTGATAGAAGAGGGGCCCACCAGTCTGCGTGTGTGTTCACGCTGCTCACCGAATGGGTAGTAGTGCATTATGCTGCTTTAAAATAATGTGTGTGTGCACCAAGACTACTGCGCATCTCATAGCTTTACTTCAGTAGCTACAGTTCTAAACGCAAAGTCGTGACTATGCCTATCTCTTGGTTACTGCACCATTTGACCTGGTCTTCTCCGGCACCTATTTGCACAATTTTGCAGTTCCACCACCTGCATTAAGTAGAAAACATCTGGTATTAGCTATTGCATCCTTTGCTATCAACCATTCTTCTAACTTGCCTTCGAGTTGTCTGCAGTGTGGCAATAGCGCCTCGATGCATGGAATGGACATTTGAGACACTGTGCGACGTAGCAACTAGACTAATGCAGGTGAGCTCTCGCTTTCATCGCGACGATCCGCTGCATTCCACAGCCCTGGCTCACAAATATCTTCTCTCTCCTATCACCGCGCTGCACCAAACAACCATTGGTTGGTAAACCACTTGAAAGAGCATGGAAACTTGCTTTGACCTGCAAGAATTACAATGGACCCAACTTTCCATTTCACTATTATTATTATTATCACTTTTCTAATGACCATTTCCACAAATTATATCTCTGTACATCGTAAAACGAACAATGCTTCCCTACTCAGCCAAGTGCGAATCCCTACGAATCGTCGCATGCCCATGCTCATCCAAGCAATCATTAATAGTGTTGCTCCTACATGGGTTAAAATTGGTGGCTAAAACACAGAGCTGGTGGCCTGACTATGCTGCACTTTGATGCTCTTAGAAACTTCTCTGAGCCTATCATGCGTATCATTGCAACTCACACGTTTGGGTCAACTACAACTGCAACGGCTCACCTGTCCCCCGTTTTAGTACAAACATTGCAAAATATTCTGTGTGAAGTTTGCGCACTATTTAGAATTTCTTCTCTCGTCACATTCCTGGGCTTCGTTCCATTCATCCACCAGCAGCACATTGACCATTGTATCACTGAGTAGCGTATATTGGTTTCACCTTAGGTGTCTTCGTGAGATATGGGTGGGTTGTTGGAAGGGTTGGCGGACTATGCGGACTGCCGGCCGAATGCGTGGATTGTGAAAACAAGTTGGATGAATTGGGACAAGGAGGGCTTGGAAGGTGTCGTGGAGCACTCTGAACTCCTCCTTATCACTGCCTTACGAGGACCCATTCACTTTCACTTCTAAGCACACCATAATCACTCTCTGCATTAAATAGCGAATCCAAAGACAGAAGAAATGAGGGCGTGGTCAATCAGCACTCAGAAAATGCACGGTGTTCACGAAAGAATGTGAGTCACAACATGCTAGCTGGTGGGCCAAATTGAAGCTCTTAAGCTATTTCCACCTTAGTTGAGGGCATTCGCCAGTGTCATCACTTTGCATCCGCTTAAACGAGTTGACCAAATGCGTGTAAAATAGAGTGCGGCTGGAACTACTGATTTAGCACCCACTCCAGCCCTTCCTTATCGGATGCTTAATGTGTTGTCAAATGTGTGGAATGGGAACGAGTGCACTGCAGCAACTTATGGTGGAATGAAATGTGTCCCTTGCTGATGAGTGTTGCAACACCTTGTCACTTCCATCACCACAGTTCCACATCGATGCGATTATGCATGACAACTGTCAGTTAATTTGATGCACACTCAACACCGCATGTTGCTCATGTCATGAGGATAAAAATGTACTTCAAGCTGATTCTCTTGCCTGCTTTATGTCATGCTGCGTGCGTTTAGATCTAATTTCATTTGTTTCGCATATGCCGACTCTATTATCGTTGAAATACTAGATGTGGCATGGTGTGGGATTCTAAAGAGGCATTGCGATGCAAATGGAAACGTCCTTGTACTCACAGGGCGCATCATCGCACTTCTCATGCACACCAGTAGTGAAAGCGGGGACGGAGTTGGATTGCATCAATGAAAATGGCAAGGCTTTGAAATCTAGAGAAATATCAGGCAGAGGCCCACCTGCATTCTACTTTGGTTATCTAGACAGTGTGTGATGGTGCACTGTTTATGCTCTTGGCGCAGCTCATTTGTGAGCTGATAAAGTCTTGCGCGTGACACCACAGTGTCCTCCAGAGAATTGCTACTGAAGGCAATTACTGGGTGCGTATCTGCAAGCGCTACGTGATGCCGCTCTCCCTTCCTACCTCATCGATTATTGGCAGTTCGACTCCTGTGCAGAGTCTACTGACCCATAACGAGAAGGGTCCTTTCCTCCAAAGCACAGGTTAGGTAATTTTATCAATATGAGTTTATGCTGCCACTTAGAGGACTGCGAATTCGCCTTCGGCACAAGTAACCCACATCCACATTGTGTTCACCCACTCCTACGCCTTAAGCATCCCCAAGAATGCAAACCCCTGTGCTGGATTTGCCATGCAAAACTGCTGAGCAGAGCGGCATTTGAGTCTCCTTATCTAGCTGGGTGATTGGCAAGATGGTGAAGATTGGGCACACTGGATTGGCCTTGAGTACGAGTGAATGACTGCCTGCTTTTGGTATTCTCCACTTCTGATGAGGCAGCGAGGTGGTACTGGCCATGATTAGTGCCGCCAAAAGGTTGCGACACTAAAATTGGGTATAAGGTTTACCGGAATTCTAGAATTGGGATGATTAGATACCCCAACAAGCTGCTCGCTTTTGTTCAGTCCTCGTGCCATGCCAGGAGCGCCTCCATTATCGTGGATGTTATGCCAAAAATGTCGGAGACTGTGTCGCTCTTTCTGCTCCACTTGTCAAACTGATTTACCAATCTCAACAATAGTGAGCTTTCTAAACCCGCTTCTCCCACCTTTTCCACATTATTCACTTCTCACCTTTCTCTTGTCTGCCAGACTTTAACCAAGGCGGTGTATGCAAACGAAGAAGCCACGTGATTGATGGGCAATTTGATTGTCGTGTTTGAAGGAAGGTTTGCAATGATGCAGTGGTGGCAGAAATGGCGAAGTGCACTCCAGTGAGTCAAGGCGAGCAAAGTGCTTATATATGCGATAAGGGCTTCCAACGTCTAAAATCGTCTTGCCTCGTGATCCAAATCCAGTCACTGGGGAAGAAAAGGTGGAGTCTGCTGGGCTCAGTCACTGTTATTATCGCGTCTCCAATAAGCAGACACACAGTTGCATTCCAAGTCCTCCATCGTCGAAGTGATGGCGAGATGTGGACTTTCTGTCTGAGTTGAAGAGCGTTGATCACTGACCGAAGCTAGCGGTACTGATTAAGAGCGCACGAACAAGCTTCTTCAAATCACCTGAGCATTGCATACAAAGAGGCAAAATGGCTTGATGTCCATTTCTTGCTTCGCGCATCAACATTCGCTCAGTTGTGCGTCACTACTGAGTGGGATATTGCTAGTTCAAAGTGTGAGGTATAGTACAAAATGATAGTTTGGCTTTTAATTAAATAGGCTAGTAGACAAATAAATAGCGCAACCGAATACCGCTTCCTCTAGTTATTTGGCTTTGGCTGCAACACGCGTTGCCTTTGAAGGTTTTGCCGACAGAAAGGCTTATGCCTGAGAGCGGCAATCGCATCCTAGCTTCCGTTTGGCCTCCTACCACCGTTATGCACCTTTGCGAGCACCGTTTTTCTGCTGATCAAAGGTTATAGAAGGAGACGTGGATCTGTTATGTTACTAGCATTACTTGAGTGAATAAGTAGAGTTGGAATGCGATGAAGAGAACTGAGGCATTTGTGCATTCGTATTGAAGTGAAAGCAAAGGGCGCTCCTTAGTAATAGGGCTTCCACAGCTCCAGAGCTAAGCATATGACAGTGCAGAGGCTGCTGCGTGGGTGGCAGAGGGTAGAAATGGGAGTTTTCATGGCTCCGCTGAAATTTAGGAGGCCTGATTTCCCAACCTGATAGTGGATTTCGCATCTCTGTTAGTGGCCACCACTCAGTAGGCCTTGCCTCCAAACACAGCATTAAGCCTGACTAAACAAGCATCCAAGATTATAGCTCGTCGCAGCGCATTTGTTTCGATTTAATATCCTTACATTTGCTTGGTCAGGAAAGGTTAACTCTAGCAACTACATTGCGGCTGAAGTGCAAATATGGCTGAAACTACCGCAAATGCCGACCTGTTATTGGCTATCACCATTGGACCATTTCTGCATTTTGACGCCCTATGCAATAGAATGCGAAGTCAGAACTCTAGGCGGAGCACATATTGAACCAACCTTTGGCCACCACTTCACGTGTCGATGTCGAAAGCAATAATTTTGCACAAAACTTGCCATCAAGACCACCCTAGAAGCCTAACAAATCCTCAAACGACGTGAGGCGGCGCAACGACTCTGTGATGGACAGTATTTGGCAAACGAGGTCCACCTACACGATTTTTACAGCCCAAACAAGTGATTTTGTGAAGGAAGTAATTGGTACTAGGCCAAAGTTCGTAGGCGAGAGCCTATCGTAGCACACGTATTGCGCATGCTACACAACAGATGGAAAGAGGGCGAGAGAGGCACTTCGTCTTATCATCTGCGAATCACGCATCCTTCTGCCTTTCGTCTTCTTCGATTCGTGCACTCGATAATCGCGTTGGCGCGTGGCACATACTCCAAGCTAAAAGAGCAACACATCAAGACGGGGTCTAGTGAGAAGATAGCTAGAGCCACGTTCGACCATCTTTCTTGAGATCCTACGCTACCCAGCCCCAAGAATTGAAATGCCAACTACAAATTGGCTTCACGGTAAGCCTAGGCGTTCGCTTGAATGCAGCATTTGAACGGGAGGTGGTCAAGGAACACACACGTCTCATGGCAAAATGGATGTAAGCAGCTCACCAAGAGGAGTAAAACGAAGTAGGGTGCATTTACAGATCTCTTACCGCTGTGTTTCTTTACGACATTACGCTTAAAACCTCAATCGGAGTGTAGGATAAAGGCAGAGGTGAGTTGGACGAGAGGTGGAGTCATCACCGCTGTTGTCGTTGCTGTTATTGCCATATTTTGAGGCAAAATCAAGTTAGTAGCATGATGCTGCGAATATTCGCTACCCGCTGCAGCACGCAAGAAACATCGTGCTCCTGTCTCTGCTGCATGACATCTGAGTTCCATCTGACAGCCTTTCAAATGAGTGATGTGTTGCACTTTGGTAGGTGGTCGAGAACTCCGACATCCACAATAAATATTGCATCGAAGGAAATGTTCAACGGCTTTTAAAGTGTACGTGGCTCTGTCATCTGGCCGCTAATGAAAATAGCTTCTTCCTCTAAGGTACAGAATGGTTCCTAGAAACGCAGCATTTAACTAGCAAGCCGTCATGCAAACGCTCTGTACAGTGACCTCATGGAGGAAGTGTCGCAAATAGCTGCAGTAAGCTATTGATGCCACCTTTGTTGAGACAGTCAAGGGTGGACTTCTAAACCTACTAATTGTGAGTTCTGATCCTCTGCTGGCGTTTTAATGCATACGAATGCTCCTCACCACCTCAGTGTCCTAACATCAACTGAGTCTCTTACCTGGCATCAACACTGCCAAAATTTGCACCTATCAGGCTATGTCCAGCTTAGAGTCCTTTCGATGCCTTTAAGGAAAATAATCAGCAGTGGGATTGTTAACAACTTACACGCTACTGCATTACTTGGCCAGGAACGGTAACGAAAGCTTCTCTAGCAGATGATACAACATTTAGCGTTCAATTGCATTCGCTACCTGTTAACATAAGCTAGGCATATTGGTTGCCAAATGGGGTGTAACCAGTTGATAGCAAAGGAAGGAATCAACTAACCAAACAACATGTCCTTAGACAATTCTGTGCTGATCGTAACACGCGTTGCTTTTGAATCGTTTGCATAATGGTCAAAATGGCCAGTAGGAAAGAAGGGATTGCCGTGTTAGCATTAGCCGCAATCGACGAGAAGGAGGAGGCATATGCCACAGAGTGGTCGCGGCAACTCTTAACAGCGGGCAGGGGCGAAACTCAACTTGGACACTCACATCAACAAGGATTGTGGAGTAGGTAAGCATCCTGTACAGACCCACGATTTGCCCACTCACTGCCTTCAGAAACATCAATTACAATGCAATGGAATTGTGTGCAATGAGGAACCGGAAGTCGTTGTCTACGGTCCTTGGGTGCATGTTGCAAGTGGGATTACTCACAAGCATTCATTTATCACTGTAGTGCAAAATCCACTTTCTCAAGCAAGATGTCCGAGCGCACAAAGCTAACTTGATGGTGGCCTCTCAATATCTCTCTCTCTCTCTTTCTTCCGCAATCATTTGCTCTTCACATTAAAGCCAATTCCAGTGCGATAGCTCAATTTCTCTCTCAATCTCCCTCTCTCTCTCTCTCTCATTCTTCCGCAATCATTTCCTCTTCACATTAAAGCCAATTCCAGTGCGATAGCTCAATTTCTCTCTTACTATCTCTCTCTCTCTCTCTCATTCTTCCGCAATTATTTCCTCTTCATATTAAAGCCAATTCCAGTGCGATAGCTCAATTTCTCTATGATTATCTATCTCTTTCTCTCTCTCATTCTTCCGCAATCATTTGCTCTCCACATTAAAGCCAATTCCAGTGCAATAGCTCAATTTCTCTCTCACTATCTCTCTCTCTCTCTCATTATTCCGCAATCATTTTCTCTTATTATTGATGCCAAATCATTTGCAAGCTAACAATCTCTTTCTCTCACTTTTCATTCTACCGCAATCATTTGGTTTTCTCAATGTAGCTAATTTAAATGCGAGCGAACAACCTTTATCTCTCTTTCTTATTCTTGCACAATGATTTTCTCTTTTTAATGAAGTTAATTAAATTGCTTGCGTGCAATCTCTCTCTTTCTGTCTCTTTCTCCCTCTTTCTCTCTCATTCTTCTGCAGTCATTTTCTCTTGTCAATGAGGCCTATTCGAGTGCGATCCAACAATCTCTCTTGTTCTCTCTGTCTCTCCCTGGCTCTCTCTTTCTTCCCCAGACAAAATCTCTCGTCTCTGAAGACAATTCGAGTGCGAGAGCTCAATCTCTTTCTCTCCCTCTTTCTCTCTCTTATTCTTCCGCAATCATTTTCTCTTTTCATTGAAGCTAATTCGTGTACGAGAGCACAATCTCTCTCTTATTCTTTTGCAATTATTTTTCCTTGACAATGCAGAAAATTTGAGTGCAAGAGCACGATTTTTCTCTCGCTCTCATATTTTCGCAATTATTTTCTCTTTTTGATGAAGCCTATTCAAGTGCGAGAGCACAATTTCTCCCTCTTTCTCTCATTTTTCTGCAGTCATTTTCTCTTATCAATGAAGCCAATTCGAGTGCGATATCTTAATTTCTCTCTCACTATCTCCCTCTCTCTCATTCTTTCGCAATCAATTTCTCTTGCCAATAAAGCAAATTTAAGTGCAAGAGCACAATCTCTCACTTCCTCATTTTCTTTCTCTCTCTCTATCCCTTACATTTCCGCGATCATTTTCTCTTGTCATTGAAGCCTATTTAAGTGGGAGCGAATAACAACTCTCGCTTTTTCTCTCATTCTTTCGCAATCATTTTCTCTTCTCAATGAGGCCAATTCAAGAGAGAGGGCGCAATCTCTCTCTCTTTCTCTCGTATTCTTTTGCAATTATTTTCTCTTGACAATGCCGAAAATTCGAGTGCGGGATCACAGTCTCTCTCTCTCTCAATATTCCGCAATCATTTTCTCATGTCAGTGTAGTCAATTCGAGCGCGAGTGCACAATCTCTCCCTCTCTGTCATTCTTCCCCAATCATTTTCTCTTGTCAATGAAGCTAAATCGAGTGCGAGTGTAAAATCTCTCTCTCTCATACTTCAGCAATCATTTCCTATTGACATTAAAGCCAATTCGAGTGCGAGAGCACGATCTCATTCTCTCTATCTCTCCTTCTTCGCAATTATTTTCTTTTGTCAACATTTGGTGGGTCAAACTACTTATATTTCTCATTTTTTATGCGCGCACCTTTCCCATTTTATAAACATTGCAGGACGTGTCGCAATGAAAATTTTCACACTCAAACCAACTTAGCTAACTGCTGCACAGCTTCACTGAGACGGGTGTGCACCCTGCGGCGGCACTGAGTTCAACACAACAAGAAGAGCAGAGAGGTATCAACTCCACGGTCACACCCACTATTCTCGTTCAACCGACATTGCACTGTGTTCAAAGGACATTAACGTGAGGCGGAATGAGGTAAACACCAGAACAAGGGGAATGTCACCACCCAGCTGACTCATAGCTCTTCGTTGCGGTGTGTCTTAACAAAGGTGCCACCTAACCAGACATTTGAACTCGCTTCAAATCGATGCGTCAAGTTAAATCGAACCCCACATTAACTTTGTTGGTCACCTTATACTTGCCAAGTGAACTGCACTTAGCAATGCCAGCATGCGTTTGAACTTACCATTCAAATGCTGTGTTATGCGCTCATCACCAGCGCCACACATACGTAACACTTGTGGTTCATCGCCTTACCAACACTATCGACTGCATGTAAATGGAAAAGAACAAATGCAATATTTGAAGGCAAGGCCTACTGAGCGGTGGCCACTAACAGAGATGCAAAGTTCACCACCACTTTAAAAAAAGGCGCCTAAAATTCAGCGGAGCCATGAACACTCTCATTTTTACCCTCTGCTACGCACGCAGCAGCATCTGCACTGCATATGCTTAGCTTTAGAGCTGTGGAAGCCTTATTACTAAGGAAGGCCTTTTACTTTCACTTCAATGCTTATGCACACATGCCTCAGTTCTGTTCATCACATTCCACCTCTACTTATTCCACTTGAGTAATGCTGGTAAGCCAACGGATCCATATTTCTATTCATGGCCTTCGATCAACAGAAAATGAGGCTCCTAAAAACGCATAACAGTGGCAACAGACTAGGTGGAAGCTAGAATGCGATTGCCGATTCCTGATTTGGACTTTTCGATTCGTAAGTTCTTCAAAAGCGATGCGAATCACAGTCAGCACTAAAGGATGAGTGGACATGGCATTAGATTTGGTCATTTCTCTTTCTGTTAAGCGCTGATTGCACGCTAATTTGGCAGTCATCATTGGTCTTAATGTTGCTATTCACTAACTTTTATTTGAAAGCGTGTTGCTCTATATTTGCCTAATCTGACACGCAAAACTAGAATTATCGCACTCAGTAGTGGTACCCTACTGGCCGAATGTTGATGCGTGAAACAATAAATGGACTGTAAGTCATTTTCTTCCTTTTAATAAATTACTCAGTTATCTCGAAGAAGCTAGTTTGAGCGCTCTTTTTTGGTGCCACTAGACTCTCTCAGTGATCAGCGCTCTTCAACTCAGACAGAAAGTCGACATCTTGCCATCACTTCGGATAAAACCTTGTGCCTGCTTATTCTCAACGTGAAGGTAACAATGGCTCACCCCAGCAGGCTCTACTTTTTCTTCCCCAGTGACTGCTTTTTTGGAAAAAGAGACAAGACGATTTTAGCCCTTGGAACCTCTCATCGCAAATATCAGCACTATGCTTACCTTGACTCATTGAAGTGCCCTTTGCCATTTCTGCCACCATTGCACCATTTCGAACCTTCCTCCAAACACGATAAACAACTTACCCAACAATCACGTTGTTTCTTCGTTTGCATACACCGCTTTGGCCAAAGTCCGGCAGACAAGAGAAAGGTGAGAAGTGAATAATGTGAAAAAGGTGGAAAAACGGGTCTAGAAAGCTTACTAGTGTTGAGATTGGTAAATCCTTTTGAGAAGGGCAGCAGGAAGAGCAACACAGTGTCCGTCATTTTCGGCACATCATCCACGCAAATGGAGACACTCCTGACATGACACGAGACCTAAACAAAAGTGAGCAGCTTGTTATGGTGTCTAAACATTTTAGTTCTAGAATATCGGAAAACCCTTTACCCACTTTTAATGCGGCATTAATCATGGCCAGCGCCATCTCGTTGGCTTATCGGAAGTAGAGATTATCAAAAGCCAATACAGAGATATAATTTGTGGAAATGGTCATTAGAAAAGTGATAATAATAATAATAGTGAAATGGAAAGTTGGGTCCATTGTAATTCTTGCAGGTCAAAGCAGGTTTCCGTGCCCTTTCAAGTGGTTCACCAACCAATGGTTGTTTGGTGCAGCGCGGTGATAGGGGAGAGAAGATATTTGTGAGGAAATTTGTGACCCAGAGCTGTGGAATGCAGCAGATCGTCGCGATGAAAGCGCAAACACACCTGCATTAGTCTAGTTGCTACGCCGCACCGTGACTCAAATGTCCATTCCATGCATCAAGGCGCCATTGCCACATTGCAGACAACTCGAAGGCAAGTTAGAAGAATGGTTGATAGCAAAGAATGCAATAGCTAATACCAGATGTTTTCTACTTAATGCAGGTGGTGGAACTGCAAAATTGTGCAAATAGGTGCCGGAGAAGACCAGGTCAAATGGTGCAGCAACCAAGAGATAGGCATAGTCACGACTTTGCGTTTAGAACTGTAGCTACTGAAGTAAAGCTATGAGATGCGCAGTAGTCTTGGTGCACACACACATTATTTTAAAGCAGCATAATGCAGTACTACCCATTCGGTGAGCAGCGTGAACACACACGCAGACTGGTGGGCCCCTCTTCTATCACATCTGCACGAGGTAGTCAAAATATTTGCCCATCAGCATGGAGGAATGCGTTGCTCTTCAGAGTACTCACTAATGCCACTGCTGGTCATTGTGCCTCCCTTGCAGCAGAAACCAAGTCGGCATGCCAGCCTCGTGTATTCTGGCTTCCGTCTCGTGTTTCGGTCAGCGCAAGCATGGTGGATTCAATGCAGGTTAGTTTACAAGTCGGCATGTGGAATTTAATTGCTGCTAGCATGAGCGGAATACCAAGACCCAACTTGGATATGGCATCATTTTGAATATCCTGACAGATGAGGCAAAGGTGAGGAATGTTAATGAACGCCTTCGTGTCTACCACACACTCCCGCTCTGCTGTTTATGCTGTTGCAGTGATGGCAGTAGCTAACATCCGCAAACTGGTAGCTGCGATGCAGACAGTGCGAGAGGCTCAGCATGAACACATGCCCAGTGTGTGATAACACGAGCACATCCAAGTGAAGCAGGGTGCTTGCACATAACGAATGAAAGCCATGGATGTTTCAAGACATCGAATGTTAAGTCGTTTCTCTCTATGCACGACAGTTTGCCATTGGGTGCAATGTGGAATCGCGACATGCTCGAATGTGATGTTGGATGGGTCCTGCTGAGGTAGTAATGAGGAGCAGTCCACACTGCTCTTTGACACTCTCCAGGTCTTGCTTGTCCCAATTCATGCAACTCAATCCTAAAATGCAAACGTTTCGGTCAGTATTCTGCCCAGTCTCCCTAACTCTCTCGGCATCCCTCCCCATTTTAGAAGATTCCTTCGGCGAAAACAATGCGCATTGCTCTGTTATGCTATGGTAAATATGTTGCTGGTAGATAGGCACGATGAGACGAAGCCCATGAATGTGAAGAGAGCACCAATTCTAAATAGTGCGCGGCTTTCACACCGAACATTTCACAATGCTTTTACGTGAACGGGTGACAGGTGAGCCGTTGCTGTTATCCTAAGCCCGGTGTGGCATAGGCTGTAAGAGGAGAGGAGGGTAAAATACCGAAGACGCAGCTACACAACGACCACGGCATCAGGGATTGCACCCAATCATCAGGAGCTAGGCCACCACGGAGAATTGTTTAGTGCGTACGAGAGACTCACACATGCCCTCCTCAATGCATCAATGCACCAAGTCTCTCAGTGACCGGGTGAAGTGCGCCTTGAAGAACGGACAGCTGCTGCCTATGGTCCGTGCCTTTCTCTTGCATGTCAGCATTCCCGCATGCATTCATTCATCCCTGCACGAAATGCCCTATTTTCCACTTTACTGGCATTCTCTGGAACTTAGACGAGTGGCAACACCGACTGACCCACAATGGCCACGTAAGAATGCAGCTGTGCATTGTGAAGTTGACGGGACGAGTAATGCGCGTTTCGGATAACACCAATTCGGCATTCGTTCCCTCTGCGAAATATTTTACCTCAAGCAGGAAGGTCAAACACGCACAGCTCACGTGAAGGTTTGCCGTAAATCCTACAATCGTGCACTCTCTCCCATTTACAGCCTCGACTTGGCATAGGTAATAAGAGGAGAGAAGAATGAAAGACCGAGAGGGCAGCTATGCAACTACTACATCATCAACGATCATGTCTACTGATCAAGAAGTAGAACAGCGTGGAAAATGGTCTAGTACCTATGAATGGGAGCAAACATTCCTCTCCCAAATGGACAAGCATGTCCATTGGCCATGCGTCAACAGGAGGCACAAGGAAGTGCCTTTTCAACAAACTACAGCTGGCAGCACAAGTGCTTCGAGAAAAGAAAACGAGGTGGTTTCTTTGCACTGCTACATACTAGAGGCAAAGATACTGGGAGAGCGATGCATCTTCTGAGGACCTACAATTAGTTCATGCAGTGGTATTGCGGTACTCTAGATCGTGTGCAATTACTTTAGAGAGACTGGCAAAGTTTGCTCGTGTTAGCAGTGCTGTGAATGCTATTTGCCGAATATGTTTCTGCACATATATGCCAATGCTCTTTACCATGTGATTTCCATCAAAAGCACTTCTTACAAGAATACGAGAATGCCTCCTATTTTGTGAGGTAGAAAACTCTTTGGTAAGGTCAGGCACCTTTACACATTAATATTTTCCCAATATTTTTACTAAAGCTAAAGTTAAGTAACCTTCTGCTGTGCACCCAGACCTGTGAAATATGATTAATCATGCCATAGTTTCTAAGGAACTTCTAAGACTGTTGGAATAAAAGCAAAATCACGCCACCAGCTACCAGCTCTAATTAGCACTTCCAACGGTGGTGAAATAAAACCCACTGTAGCTTAAAAGGAGGTATACGCATGAATATTAATGCGCTGGGCTCAGCACTCGCTAGGACCTGAGCACATTTTGGGCTTAAAGGCATGCGGAAACACAGCATACGTGAGTTGCGATTTAACCAGGAACCGAAGGACATAGCAGTGGATCTGACGACACCTTTGAAGACCAAACCAAGTTCTGCTGTGCTAAAGTTGGAAATTAGGATGTCTTTGAACTTGCGATTATTTATTTGCATTTGTGCAGTATCCACGAGAAAAGTGAAACTTAATTACCATTAATTTTTTCTCAAATGCTAACAAGAGTTGTAACGAATAAAGTATTGCACCTTGATTAATGCTTGACAATCGTTAAAGCACCGCAAGTATATTAAACTCGAGAGCCGAAGTCCGTGACTTCAAGGGAGCTAAATTAATAAACTACAAGTAAAGTTTACTCATACTGTAATACTTATGCCGCCTATAAGCGTCACTGCAGGTGAGAGGTGGGAGGACAATTTAAAACCTGATCGAGGACGTGCAAAATCGTTCTCTGGCCTCCCAGAATACCTTGTTTCAATGGCTTCGGTCTTGCTATCACAACCATACTCTGTGACCACTGTATGGGCTGTGGGAAGCGGTGTGTTGTTTTTAACAATTTGCCTCTCATGTGCTTGTGTGTGTAAGTATTTGACGAAGAACCCTACTAGCTTCACTGATATTCATCATCCACTGTCGTAATGCAACGTTTTAAGGTGTGATACCGGCATTCACTTTCTTAGCAATAGTCTATAGGTACAACTACGAACTTCATTCCGTTATGGCGCATCCTGCATCAAAACACGAAAGCAAACGCTAATTTCGTTGCGGGGTCCCAGTTGTTGGTGGTTATTACACCGCACCTCATAATTTCTCTGCATACATGCATTTAGCGACATCCTCAGTAATTATTTATATAAGCTGCAAAATGCACTACCACAACCAGCAGACCTGCTCCAAAATTCGTGCAAATCAGTGCAAATACTTTGAAGATTTATCCGCTTAAATTATCACAACCTGTGAACCGCCATTGCCGATGCAATCTTTTCCTACTAGAGGCTGCTGCGATGCGCCAGCAGACCATCATTCCTGTCCACCCAAAGACACTGTGCCACCTCATATTTAATGACTCCATGATTGCAAACACAACTTTCTGTTATGCTTGCTTCATTCACGTCACTTTTGCTCCAATTGAATGTCTTATGAGTAGTCACCGTCTGAGTCGATAAGCGCATATAAGCTAGTATTCGAATGGTTACAAGTGCAAGTTTCCTCATGCGATAGAGGTTCAACTCCTGCATGCCTTCTTATTTTTAACGCAACAACGGACGCATGACTCGGATGTCTGGCTGCTGTGTACTATGGAAATGATGTTAGCAGCGTGTAGACATAAGTCGACTGGTCAAGGGTTTCACTTGATGAATCCATCACATCAATATCTACTGCCAACAGCGAGACTAGCGTTTTGGCCCATCAATGCAAACTTATGTTCATTAAGCAACAGCATGTACCTCCAATGAGTCATTACTAATCATCCTCCCTCGGTACGCCGGCATGTCTCCTTCAAATGGAAATACTATCCTCGCTTCCTATCACCAGTGCCACATTGGTACAGTAGCCATGTTCTTATCTAATCGCACTTAACGCAGGATATCTATCAGGAATGGTGGGAGGGGTGATCAAGAATCTGTAGGATTGAAGCGTCCAGAAAGTGACCACTTATAAAAGTGGTACATGGGCGCACTGCAAGCATCGTGAGCATCATTAGGTGGTGAAATGAGTTCTCAGTTCTGATGCCCACCTCAATTGTCCCACCATTATCCTAATGCGTAACAGTGCACTCCAAAGTCCATTGTGGCATATTTGGGATTCCTACTAGTTTGAAATGCACAGAATGCCATTAGGATGAATCACAGAATATTTCATGCTTAGATTAATGCATACATTCGAGGACGCCGACTTACAACAGGCAGACAAGGACCATAGGCAATGCGTGCCCCTTCTTCATCGCGTACTTTACGGGCTTGTCGAGGGGTTTGATGCGCATGTGGTAAATGTTTCCAATGATAATGAGCAGGCAAATTCTGCATGCAAACCGGAGGCTCATCTACCCAGCAATGTCCGTGGATGTGAGTCACGAGTGTTTCGACTCGTCTCTACCCACTGTTAGGGTGTATCCAAACAACCTTATGACAAGTGTCTTCCCCCCATCGCGTCGATGGCAATTTTTGTTGACGTAATAATCCTCTCTTTCCCACTCCCTGTTCGGATTACTCTTGTGGTTGAGAATAGGTTCTGAGGAAAAACGCGTCACGAGTGAGGTGTGTTTGCAATGCAGCAGAGCAAGTGGTAAAATCTACTCTTTATAAGCCAGTATGTAGCGTTTTTGCTCTTCATAAAAGAAGAGATCAGCAGTGTCCTTGCTATTGTTAAAGACTCACCGTTTACACCCCCCCCCCAAGACGAAGCCGTTGTCACTTACTGCGCAATTATCCTATTCAGTTGAATCTTTATTACCAGAAATGGAATACTTCGTTCCGCATCGCGTTATGCCACTGGTGAAGATCAGACTTTTGTTCCCTTGCGCTAGCGAAAGGTCACCTTTGGTTGCGAATTTCAGTGTGTGTGCATTTATCAGCTATTCGTCAAATTACTCAATTCCGTTGTGATAGATTTGAATGAATGATGCCATTTTCTCCCAACCACAGCTTATTTACCAAGACGAAGCATTTGGGCGGATAACCACTGTCACTTTGCTGACTGGGGAATTTACCCGTGCAGAGGCAATCCATCCCCATGGTGTGTCCATCATAACTCATTCGCTATGCAAAGCTAAGAATGTGAACCTTTAAAGAAGCATAAGTCTTTTGAATGTAAACAAAAATATTAGGACGAGCTATAGTCCTAGATACTTGCTTAATCAAACGAACCGAATTAGGAGCAAATGAGTGGCTAAGACGAACCTCCTATCCGAGAAGGTTCTATGGATCTTCCAATGAAGAGGCTGACTCGGCTTCTCCAAAGGCTAAGGTAATTTGGTAAGTCAAAACGTATTAAGCATTGCTGTTAGTTTTGCCCAACACTTCATCCCAGTCTTACCCCAACACGTGGCACACATTTATTTGTTAGTGAGCAGGGGATGGGGTACTATGGCCACCTTCTCGTGGATATAAGTCGCGAAGGTTTCCACTCGTTTCTGCCCACTGTCACTACGTATCCAAACAACTCTGTGACGAGTGTCTGCAACATCTCGTCCATGGCCAGTTACTTGACCATGATAAGCCTCCCTTTCCCACTCCCTGTTCGGGTCGTTTCCGTGGTTGGAAATAGGTTATGAGGAGAAGGCGTCAGAAGAGAAGCGTGTGTTTGCGACGTAGCAGAGCGTGAGGTATAATCTGGCGTTAGTCAAGCCACTTGACGAAGTGCATGTCCTTCGTGGGTGAAGTCAACAGCGTCGTTAGTAGTGTTGGGGGCTCAGTGCTTACTCCCTCAAGTTGCAGTCATTTTCATTTCATTTGCAATTGTCCTATCCAGCTATAGTTGCTATTGTTATGCCAATCAGAACACTTCGTCCCCCTCCTCTTTGGGCCGCGAGGCAAGATCGCGTTTGTAATCCCTAGACAATGCGCAGTTCACCTTAGCTTGCGAAATTCGAGCATAGAAAGGTTTATCAATCATTTCCAGAATTGTCGAAGTTGGGAAGGACAGATTAGAATGGTTACTGCCAATTTTTTCTCATGCAGTTCAAATTAGCCGAGGCGACGCATTGAGGGCAAAACGTAAGCAGCACACTTCCCAGATGGATGTGCATGACATTGCGACTGTGAGTAAGTACCGTCAAATTGTGGACTGACGAGTTGGCTCCTGCACAAGCATTTTATCATCTTCAGAGAGTGACCGCTAGACACCATCCATTAAGCATGGCCAGGGAAATGATCTCGCACGCTGAACTCGCCATGCAACATCTACTGAGCAGCATTGCAGTGGCGTTAGTAATCAGCCTCACAATTAAGTGGAAGCAAGGTGCCGCATGCTGAGGGAAGGCGATGTGTGGTGTATGGATTTGTGTGTGGATACCATCTGTAACGAAGCGCAGGCATGTGACACAGAAGGCATCACTATCGTTGCATTTTCAACCACAGCAAGATCGGTCGGCCATTGAGCAGGACCCACATGTAACGCAGCCGCGTAACTCTACTGGGTCTTTGGAAGCGAGGCCAGATTTCGCCTCTCCGTTGTGGTCGTCGAATCTTCGGTCTACACATGCTGGTTGATAGTGGGATCGCAAGTCTGATGACCCCTCCTCCAAGGCATAATAACAACGTTTCCAGTACTCGAGAGTTTGCCACATCAATCAAGTCCTCCTCCTATCCACAAATGATAGACATCTCGGACAACTTCGATCCTCGCTGGTCAGCGAAAACGAATTCTTGACAGACACATGACAAGACCGATCCTCCACCTAGGGCAACAATCCACTCCATGTGCTTGCAGCAGTTGCAAGAGCAGAAGATAAGCAGCACTTCGAATCTCAGCGGCACGTGGCATTGGAAGGGCAGTGATGAGAGTGGTGGAGATCAGCAAAGTGACAATATTCCCCAGCAGAGCGAGGCAGATCAGGGTAGCTGGTGGTCGAAAACGTAAGTGGTTGGGATGGCAAAAGAAGGAAATGGAAGTGGTCAGAAAAGGAAGGGATTGAGCAAATTGAAAGTATCTGTAGTAGCAGCAGTCTCGGTGGGCTTGTTAGATAGCAGTGGATGCTGAGGCTGTGGGTGTTGCAACCGCAGCTGCTGCAAAGCCAATTGGTTGTGGTAGACACTAATGGGGTGTGATGAGATAGCCGAGAGTTGGACAACTATCACTGCAGCGGGATGTTGGGTCAACGCGTTGTAGGGTTGGGAAGGCTGGATTGCTTGAAGTGTGAGTCCGCACTTTAGACTGAATGGCTGAAGCGGAGGTTCGCCGTCATGTTTATCGTCAATTACCAAATGGTTTGCAAGAAGGAAGCCAATTGGACGCACAATGCGATTTCCGATAGTTGGAATGGAAGGAACAAATCTGCAAATCGAGCAGAGACTGCGAAATGTATCCTTGTCATGTATTCGTGACTGAGAATAATTGCCGTCAAAAGAGGAAAAAAGTGAACATGAGGAACGCTTGGAGCTTCTGCATATTCGTAGTTATAGCAGAGAGGGTAAGGACCGAGGGAGAAGGGGGAGAGATTGTTCACGTCCAAGTCTGTGTGTCAATCCGGCGTTGAGGCAGGTGAGTCAAAGTGGAAGTAGGCGAAAGAGTGTGATTGACAGGTGCATGTCCCCGAAATTAGGACAAAATCTATCCTCCTAGCGGCGTTCACGAGTGAAGACTACACACTCCCGTGAACGCCCATTCAAGGCCACAACAAGGCGAATTGAGGAGACAACTCGAAAGTGATCGTAAAGCGGAACATCTGGATGTCCTAGTAGGTGAAGGCCCATCAACGCCAAATATTGCCCTGCTATAGCTTGAAATAGATTATCACGAACCAAAAAGGCAGTGAGGATGGACATGCTTTCCGGAGAAACCGCAAGGCATTACTGCAAGAGGACAAATTCCCAGTCATTAACTCAAAGCTTAACCAAGTGCTACGTCATCAGTGTTTGAGAGGTGGGTAATTTAAACCCGCTAGAAGATACCTTTCAAAATTTTATGGAGTAAGTTACACAAGTGAAAATGCTCCGAGTATCAAGAAACCGAGGCATGTCGCAGCTAGAAGGTGTTGTTTAATGCCACTGAACACTATCTGATGCATCTCACCTGCCAGATGATAGGGAATGGATGAATCCATGCACTCTGTGATGGTCAGCACGAGGCCACAAATGTGGGAACACCGAGGACGGCGTAGACGGCTCCATTGAAAAGTCCCAAGGATGTCCTTCGGAATTCGGTGTCGCCTCGATAACATGGCTTGGGAGGTCTCTAGGACTTGTTCGTCCCTAGGTTACAAAACACTTGCCTAGCAGTGGAAAAGGTGACGATTTTGCCAAATGGATGCGTAGAGAACCGAACCCAACTTCTTTCAAATTGGATTGTCTCTAGGGCGCCATTCATGCAATGAAAATGGCGAAGTTCCAACATCGTTTCTTCCATTGCATGACAGGCTATATTTCGTGGCATTATTATGCGAGTTGCCAACTATCGGGACTGAAAGGAGAAATGAACTAACCTGACTCGTGAGAGGGTGATTGTTGACAGGAGTGGGCTGCAGTACACCTCCTGGTGCTCCCCAGGAATTCATTGCTGCTACTGCTGCTAAAGCTTTGGCTTGCCAAGATCTGTCTCGGTTGATATTCGTACTCCCAATTAAACACTCGTGCTCACAGTCATAGTGCTTGTGTTAGAGACACACAACCGACCGACAATTTCGGTCAAACAACTGTCCAAGTCACTTGCCGCAGTAATGATTGGTGATTTCTGTGCCAAGGTACTACACCCACTGGTAGTGGCGATCGCGGACCAGCCAGATGGATTGGAGGGAAGGAAGGGATTGTTGGAATTGGCGGCTGCAGAAGCCGACAAGGGCTCCCACAGAGACTGAGGCAGTGGACGTGCTTGTACTGTCGTGATAGTGGAAAGAGCCATTTGACTGATGGATGCATTCAAAGCTGGCAGAGAGAAATACCGAACGCCGAGTCAACAATACCGCCTACCGAAACCAGCTTAATTGGGCAAAACACAAACCAGGTTGAGGGGAGAAGACGCCCAAGAGACTGGATGCAGTCGCAGCCTTGGAAGCACTACCACCACTGGTTGGATCTGGAGAGAGTTGTAGCAGGTCCACACCACTGCTTGCATGATCCGGTGTTGTGGCAGAGCAATTTGCACGCGCTTGGCTCACAAAGGCTTCCAGACGCTGTCGTTCCTCCCCCGTAATGCACTGCTGTTCAGTGGAGAGGTTCTGGTGATCGACACATCTCGAAGGAGATTCAAATCTCCTGTCACTGCTATGATGGTTGATGGTGATGAGAGAGTGGGAGACGCTTTGCTTCTAGAGATGTGAGATTGGAAATGCGAGTGGACCTACAATTCGTTGGAGTTTTTGCCTTCCAATTGGGCTAGGTGACCTTGCAACGCCTTTAGTAGGGAAGTTGGAGGTGGCTAGAAGCACACCAGTGAGGAGCTCACTCGGAGATGTCTAGAGTGCAGGTGGGTGGAGTACGTGATTTTGTGGTGCTAGCTGATGGCAGGCAGAGAGTGCCTCCTTGAAACATGGAAACTCACATCAAATGCTAGGATTGCATCTATTTGGCGTTTCAGTGGGGGTATAGCCCTGACTGAATAGGCTTAGGAGTAGAGGAGGAGGACTTCCAAATGGGAAGGGGAGCAGCCTACCTTGGCATACGGCACCATCTTCATGTTCATATCGTCAGTTCTAGAGAAAGGGAAAAGTAGGGCTAAGTATGATCAAGATGAGTGGGTGTGGGAAGGTGATGACAAACCGGTGGAGAAAGCGTGTCACTTAACCAACCAGGCGAAGAGAAGCATGTGCATAAACGTGTGTCCCGAGGGCGACCTAAGAGGGAGGGAGGAAGGCTCGCACACATGCAAGGATGGAACCAAGTTCGAAGCCAGAAGCGAGATAACTGGCACGAAATAAACGGTGGGGGAGGAGGAGAGGAGAAATAGCACTTGCGAAATGAAGAGGGTTGCTTTGTCCGATTCTGTTGGTGGCCTAACCGTACGACTGAAAAGTGGTGAAAGCTTTTAAACATCCTATGATCCGGGACTGGAGGCAATAATTTAGCTACCAGTGGTTCGCTAATGGACTTGGGGATGTGGGCTAGCTAGCGAGAATTAAGATAGCAAGTTGGGTGGCGGTTAACGCGGGGAATTCCTCTCTGGTGGGCGATTTTGGCTGTTTTTGCTGCAGAGCTACGTGCCATTAGGTGGAGGATATTGAGCGAGATAAGGGTGGATGAAATCATGGCATTTGAGCAATGCGCAAATGGGTGGTTGAATGGGTGGGTTGGGGTACGAGCAGGCCCTGACTAAGAGGACGTTGCTGCGCAATGCGATGTCACGACACATTGGGCGATACTTCGGTTGACCTTGGTGTTAACAGTGGGACTCGGAATGGGGTTCAGGTGGTGGGAGGTAATGATGGCATAAGATCCGGCTTATGAGGAATTTAGGCTATATCTCAACATTAGCAGTCGTGAGGGGAAGTAGTAATGCACCATAGATTTGCAATTAAAATGTTCTATTTAACGCCTTGTTTCTAAAACACCAATGGGCACTTTCGGAAGAGATGTATGGTAGGTAATTCGGCCCATCGATGCATCTTGCAATCTCACACGCACCAGAGGTCGGAAAGAGCCAAATACTAGTGTCGGTGCGCCTACTTCACCGACGTGAAAGTGTATGCATTGGCAATGAGGCGTGAGTGTGGAGTAACTACGAGTGCACTGCTCCATCAGCGTCACGTCTTGTGTCACTGTGTTTGCTTAGGGCAGTCGCGTACCCTCCCATGCTTGTGTACGTGGCTACAATACAGAAGCATGTGTTTATGATCACAAAATGGTGGTCTTACACTCAAATGCATCCACTCGCACCGCACTTAGGAGAGCAAACTTCGTTCACGCATGCCGCAGCTGGCTGCGGCAATGTGCAACATCACACTCCTGACTTCATTTTGCCCCGCATGATTGCAGCATCAGCAGCGCTGATAACTTCTGCACCGCATCCACGCACCTTCTGCCTTTCCTTGCAATCAGATGGAGTACATAAAGGTAGTGTTCTAAACAGGCCACGGTGTTAAATGCTAAGCGAGCCTACAGCTTACTCCTTACCGACGACCTCTATTCTGCGACGATGTGCGCGTTGCTTGACCACACAATGGATGTGTTTGAAGGCCAAATGCTTCCTCATTAGGCCTCTCAATCAGTGACGCCTCGCAACTGTCCGAAATCGCGAAGAGTGGAACGATGGATGGGCGGTTCGTTTATTCACCCCTCGCAGTAGAGGTGTTCAAGCAGTTTGAACAGACAAAAGAGTGGGTGATTAAGAGGGGATCAAATGTCGCGGCATCACCACTGATAGGGTTGGTTGACGTGCCATATCCGTCGCTTTGAATGCACCATGTATTCACTGCTGGTCCCCGTTAACGTCGCAACGAACCATTGCCAAACTCAGGCTTATTGTGAGGCAGTAAACACGGACACGTACAAGCCCGTGTCCCACACATTAACTCGCCTCCTTTTAACTTTCAACCCTTTAATGCTCTTAGTGCAATTAGACAAGATGTCCAATTTCCTTGTTATTTGGTGTCAGAAGACACCTCTTTGAATCGAGAGAATGCAAAAAGCGTGTCGCATGAGCCTCAGGTGAACTGGCTGCGAAGCTTGATGAAGAAATTTGCGGCGGTCAAATGTGGGATTAACTGTATTTCACGCATGACGTGCAATTCAAGGTTTGACCAAATCCAACATGCGCATAGCAACACTTAGAACACCTTCCACGACCTGATGACTGCCATGCTGCATGCAGTGCTCAAATGTGCCACTTTTATAGGCGGTCACTTTCTGGGCGCTTCAATACTATCAATTCCTGACCGCTCCTTCCACCATTCCTGACAGATGCCCTGTGTTAAGTGCGTTTCTGTAGAAACGTGGCTACTTCGGTGGCACACATCTGTAGCAATGGTGGAAGGAAGAAGCGAAGTTATTTGCATGTGAAAGACATGTAAGTGTGCCGCGATGAGGATGATTAATAATGGCTCACTGGACACAAGTGGCAACATCAAAGTAGCACAAGTTTACGTTGATGGGCCAAAATGCTAGTCTTCCTGTTGGTGGTAGACATCGTCGTGATAACTTCACTGAACGAAACCCTCAGTTCAACCGTCTTATGCTTGCACGATTCCAGCATCACTTCCATAGTAAGCGTTGACCAAACATCTGAGTTATGCGTCCGTTTTGTGTAAAAATAAACAGGAGGGCAGGAGTTAAATCCCTTCCGCATAAGGTTTTTACTATTGTCACGACATTGTTAATCGAGTAAGTGACCTGAATGAAACAAGCGCAACAGGAAATTGTGTTGTTAAATATGGAGTCATTAGATATGAGGTGGCACGTCATCGTTGGGCAGACACGAAGGAAAGGCGGCCAGGTGCAAACCCTGCATCACGGCACCCTATAATGGAGAAATTTGTGTCGACAATCAGAGGTTACAGGCCGTGGTAGTTGGCGATAGTTGGTGAAACACCTAACTATAGGCACTTACGTGGATTTCGCAGTAGATCCGACGGTTCCGTCGGGGCCGCCTATTGCTATGTAAAATATACGTGTGTAAATATATATTTCTATATTCAAGTAAGCAACCATTAGTTGCGTTGCGAGAAACATTAACACCTGAGACATAGCAACACAATTAACACTTGTTTTCATGTTTCGGTGCAGAATGCACCAAAACGGAGGAAATTGTGGCCTTGCAAAATGGAGTTGCGTGCGCAGACTTACCATTAGCCTTTATAGTAATAACTTGGGTGTACTTCTGAACGAATGTATAAAGGCGCACTATTTCCACCGTCACATTGTAGGTCGAATCAAGTGTTAGCCCCCCGAGAGTGAGGCTTCCATCAGAGAACTCTGTGAAGTTCATTGTGATGAATATGGGAGAAGGTGTTACTGCGGTTAGGATAACTACGTCCGCGTAAGATCGAGACACTTTTGAAAAATCCCAGCCTAGCGTAATGGAGGTGGGACCAATGTCGGTCCAGTTGAAGGCTGGTGGAAGCGAGGATATTGCCGTCATTGGTGCTCCTGTTGTTTCCACATCATACAAAGCAGGATAAAGCCATTGATGAGCAAACTGATGAAGTCTTGTGTTTCATTTAATAACGAAACATCTGATGTGCGCATCTTATAGCACGAAAGCAATTTTAGCCAGCAAAAGCGTCCAATGACTTAATCTGACTTAACTTAAGCGGTGTTTGCCGCATTGGACAATAACAAGCAGGCACTATATAGGGATAAGCAGTCCTATGTGAGGGTACAAATTTAGCAGAAATACTACTTCTACAATGTCAACCTTCCATGTGTCTCATGATGCCAGTGGGAACTGAGCGAGAAATTATTACAAAGCGAGTAAATGTTGCTACTTAAAGTGGATACACCAATTGGGATGTCGCAAAATACATGCATTTAGAGTAGCCATGAGATGCGATGCAAGAAATATAGACAGCTCTGTCATAGCAACAAAATCAGCATGTACTTATGTGTTATTAGCAGAATGTACCACATCAGAAAAATATGGAGTTGCAAAAGGGAAGTGCGTAGACAGGCTTACCTCTGCAGGCTGTAATAATAAACTGGTTGTAATAACGAACGTATCTGTTGAAGCGCACTACTGTTACAACCACATTGTAGGGCGTACAGCGTCTCAGGCCACTAAGAAGGAGTTTTCCATCTTTGAAAGCTGTAGCGTTCAATATGTGGACACGATAAGAAATTTCCGCTGCATCTAGTGCAATTATGTTTGCGTAATCTGCTCCCAATTTGTCAATATTCCAGCTTAGCTCAGCATGTCTAAAACCAATGTGGCTCCACCTGAATGTTTTCGGAAGCAGAAACCGTCCCGCGAGTAGCCCTTTTTTTCATTCACACTATATAGAAAGAAAGATAGAAAAATTATTGAGCTGAAAAGTCAAAGCCATGTGTTTTATCTAGCAATGAAAATTCTGATGCATATACATAACATACCCTCCCATGGACTGCTGCCCCCAGCCCATGCGGTGGCCAACAATTGAAGAATGCTCTTTAACATGCTGAACGTGTTGCACTCACAACTCACGGCGCATTTATAGCAATACTCGACGTTCATGTTAGCCCATAAGGTACCTTGATGCTGACCTACAAACCCGCCACTGTTGTGTGCACATGGTGCAACCACTGATGTGCTGCTTCAGTGGCTCAACTGCAACCGTCAGGCTTGTCGCCATTAAAGTGCACAAAGTCTCTAATCATGCGAAATGCAAAGCAGTAGCGCAATGAGAGCTTGTGTTAATGTTCGTGTTTCTTCACCTTTGACTATTTGGTCCAACACCTCCTACGACATTGATATCAGTGTTAAAGTTCACATCGTCGGTTAGGCAATCGACTTCACAGAGCGAATGATACGTCGGTAAATGTGGACAAATCAGCACGTACACAAAATTTTGGTAGGCATATACGGTCCGTATTATCGTGCCATGATGAGGAGTGCATTCTAATTCTTTGCAGCTGGACACCACCGAAGGTTCATCTTCACACCCTCATTAGGTAACTCGTCCAGAAGCACTTTCTGCCAATGAGAGTTGCACATGGTGCGATTGAATGCGTTCGCTTCACCAAGTTCCTCCTTCCTCCTCACTCATCATTGTAAATTGAGTGACAAATGGTAGACGCAAAATCTGGATGCTCATCAGTTCGCGATTCGAACCTCAAAATCTTCGGTTCCTTTATAACCTACAGACAGCAATGCACTCTATTCCCATAACCTGCATCTCTTGAAAACTTTTGGCCTTATTCACTCCAGTGAAGTTTTAGTAGTTAATATTCTCAATGCAATTACTGTTTAGTTGGCCTTAACACACAAATATTGAAACTAGCGGCTGAAGTACATAGTCTGTGGCGTGACCTTGTTGCACTTTGATGCTCTTAGAAATCTCTCTGAAACCACCACACGCACTATTACAACTCACGGGATTGGGCTAACAGCAACGGCTGACCTGTCACCCGTTCACGTAAAAGTATTGTGAAATGTTCTGTGTGAAAGCCGCGCACTATTTAGAATTGCTGCTCTCCTCATATTCATGGGCTTCGCCTCATCGTGCCTATCTATTAGCAACATAGTTACCATAGCATAACAGAGTGATGTGTGTTGTTTCCACCTTAAGACTCTTCTAAAGTGGGGAAGGATGTCGAGAGAGTTAGGAAGACTGGGCAGAATACTGACCGAAACGTTTGCATTTTAGGATTGAGTTGCATGAATTGGGACAAGCAAGACCTGGAGAGTGTCAAATGGCAGTCTGGACTGCTCCTCATTACTACCTCAGCAGGACAGATTCAACATCACATTCGAGCATGTCGCGATTCCTCATTGCACGCAATGGCGAACTGTCGTGCATAGAGAGAAAGAGCTGAGCATTCGATGTTTTGAAACATCCATGGCTTTTATTCGTTGTGTGCAAGCACCCTACTTCACTTGGATGTGCTCGTGTTATCACACACTGGGCATGTGTTCATGCTGAGCCTCTCGCACTGTCTGCATCGCGGCTGCCAGTTTGTGGATCTTGGCTACTGTCATCACTGCAACAGCTTAAACGGCAGAGCGGGAGCGTGTGGTAGACGCGAAGGCGTTCAGTAACATTCCTCACCCTTGCCTCACCTGTCAGGATATTCAAAGTAATACCATATCCAAGTTGGGCCTTCGTGTTCTGACTCTTAAACTAACCCGTATTGAATCCAATATGCTTGTGTGCTGACCAAAACACGAGACGGAAGCCAGAATACACGAGGCTGGCATGTCGACTTGGTTTCCTGCTGCAAGGGAGGCACAATGATTAGCAGTAGCATTAATGAGTGCTCTGAAGAACAACGCATTCCTCCATGCTGATGGGCAAATATTTTGACTACCTCGTGCAGATGTGATAGAAGAGGGGCCCACCAGTCTGCGTGTGTGTTCACGCTGCTCACCGAATGGGTAGTGGTCCATTATGCTGCTTTAAAACAATGTGTGTGTTCACCAACACTACTGCGTATCTCATGGCTTTATTTTAGCCGCTACAGTTCCAAACGCGAAGACACGACTACGCCGATCTCTTGGTTTTTGCACAAATTGACTTGGTCTTCTCCGGCACCTCTTTGCACATTTTAGCAGTTCCACTGCCTGCATTAAATGGATAACATTTGGCGTCAGCTGTTGTATCCTTTGCAATCAACTATTCTTCTAACTTGCATTCGAGTTGTCTGCAATGTGGCAATAGCGCCTCGATGCATGGAACGGACATTTGAGTCACTGTGCGGCGTAGCAACTAGACTAATGCAGGTGTGTTTTCGCTTTCATCGCGACGATCTGCTGCATTCCACAGCTCTGGGTAACAACTACCTTCTCCCCTATTACCGCGCTGTACTCAATTACCATTGGTTGGTAAACCACTTGAAAGAGCATGGAAGCCTGCTTTGACCTTCAAGTATTACAATGGACTTAAATTTCCATCTCTCTATTATTGTCACCATCATTTTTCCAATGACTACATTTACTAATTATGTCTCTGTACATCGTGCAACGAACAATGCTTCCCTGCTCTGCCAAGTGCAAATCCACACGAATTGTTGCACGCCTATGTTTATCCAAGCGATCATTAATAGTTTTGCTTCCCTATATTTTGTATTGATGTCTGAATCACAGAGCTGGTGGCCTGACTATGCTGCACTTTGATGCTCTTAGAAACTACTCTGAGCCTATCATGCGCATCGTTGCAACTCACATGTTTGGGTTCACCGCAACGCCTCACCTGTCCCCCGTTTTAGTACAAACATTGCAAAATATTCTGTGTGAAGTTTGCGCACTATTTAGAATTTCTTCTCTCGTCACATTCCTGGGCTTCGTCCCATTCATCCACCAGCAGCACATTGACCATTGTATCACTGAGGAGTGTATATTGGCATCACCTTAGGTGTCTTCGTGAGATATGGGTGGGATGTTGGAAGGGTTGGCGGACTATGCGGACTGCCGGCCGAATGCGTGGATTGTGAAAACAAGTTGGATGAATTGGGACAAGGGGGGCTTGGAAGGTGTCGTGGAGCACTCTGAACTCCTCCTTATCACTGCCTTACGAGGACCCATTCACTTTCACTTCTAAGCACACCATAATCACTCTCTGCATTAAATAGCGAATCCAAAGACAGAAGAAATGAAGGCGTGGTCAATCAGCACTCAGAAAATGCATGGTGTTCTCGAAAGAATTTGAGTCATAACATGCTATCTAGTAGACCAAATTGTAGCTCCTAAGCTGTTCTCATCTTGGTTGAGGGCATTCGCCACTATCATCACCTTGCATCCGATTAAATGAGTTGACTTAATATGGGTAAAATGGAGTGCAACTGGAACCACTTATACAGCACTCTCGCCACCCCTTCCATATCGGATGCTTAATGTGTTGTCCAATGTGTGGAATGGGAATGGGTGCACTGCGGCAACTTATAGAGGAAAGAAATATGCCCCATGCTAATGAGTGTTCCAACGCCTCGTCACTTTCATCGGCACAGTTCCACATCGATGCGATTTCGCATGACAATTATCAGTTAATTTGATGCAAACTTAACGCCTCCAATTGCTCATGTTAGGAGGACAATAAGTTACGTCAAGCCACTTCACTTGTCTGCTTTCAGCCATGTGTTTCGCATGTGCCGACTCCATTTTAGACGCCTTTATTGCTAAAAAACCAGATTGCTACGGTGTGGAGTTCTAAATAGGCATAACATCGAAATTGGAAACATGTTTTCCTCTTCACAGGGCGTATCTTCGCCCTTCTCATGCATACCGGTAGTCGAAGCAGGGATGCAGTTGAATTGCATCAATGGAAATGGCAAGGCTTTGAAATCTAGAGAAATATCAGGCAGAGGCCCACCTGCATTCTACTTTGATTATCAAGACAGTGTGTGATGGTGCACTGTTTATGCTCTTGGCGCAACTCATTTGTGAGCAGATGAAGTCTTGCGCGTGACACCACAGTGTCCTTCATAGAATTGCTACTGAAGGCAATTACTGGGTGCGTATCTGCAAGCGCTACGCGATGCCGCTCTCCCTTCCTACCTCATCGGTTATTGGCAGTTCGACTCCTGTGCAGAGTCTACTGACCAATAATGAGAACGGCCCTTTCCTCCAAAGCACAGGTTAGGTAATTTTGTCAATATGAGTTTATGCTGCCACTTTGAGGACTGCGAATTCGCCTTCGGCACAAGTAACCCACATCCACATTGTGTTCACCCACTCCTACGCCTTAAGCATCCCCAAGAATGCGAAACCCCTGTGCTGGATTTGCCATGCAAAACTGCTGAGCAGAGCGGCATTTGAGGCTCCTTATCTAGCTGGGTGATTGGCAAGATGCTGAAGATTGGGCACACTGGATTGGCCTTGAGTACGAGTGAATGACTGCCTGCTTTTGGTATTTTCCACTTCTGATGAGGCAGCGAGGTGGTACTGGCCATGATTAGTGCTGCAGAAAGATTGCGACATTAAAATTGGGTAAAAGGTTTACCGGAATTCTAGAATTAAGATGATTAGACACCCCAACAAGCTGCTCGCTTTCGTTCAGGTCTTGTGCCATGCCAGGAGCGTCTCCATTGGCGTAGATATTGTGTCAAAAATGTCTGAGAGTGTGTTGCTGTTCCTGCTCTAATTCTCAAAATGATTTACCAATCTCAACACTAGTAAGCTTTCTAAACCCGCTTCTCCCACCTTTTTTTACATTATTCACTTCTCACCTTTCCCTTGCCTCTCAGACTTTGGCCAAGGCGGTGTATGCAAACGACGAAGCCACGCGATTGATGGGTAGTTTGTTTGTCGTGTTTGGGGGAAGGTTTGCAGTGATGCAATGGTGGCATAAATGGCGAAGGGCACTTCAGTGAGCCAAAGCGGGTAAAGTGCTAGTATTTGCGATAGAGGTTTCAAACGTCTAAGATCGTCTTTCCCCGTGATCCAAAAACCAGTCACTGGGGAAGAAGGGGTAGAGCCTGCTGCGGTGAGTCATTGTTACTCTCACGGAGAGAATAAGCAGGCACAAAGTTTTATCCGAAGTGATGGCGAGATGTCGTCTTTCTGTCTACGTTGAAAAGCGTTGATCACTGATCGAGTCTAGTGGTACTGACAAAGAGCGCTCAAACTAGCTTCTTCGAGATAACTGAGTAATTTATAAAAATGTAGAAATGAGTTGCCGTCCATTTAATGTGTCGAGCATCAACATTCGGTCAGTAGAGTGCCACTACTGAGTGTGATAATTCTAGTTTGACGCGTCAGGTATAGTAGGAAAGATAGTAATTAGGCAAATATAGAGCAACACGCTTTCAAATAAAAGTTGGTGAATAGCAACATTAAGACCAATGATGACTGCTAAATTAGCTTGCAATCAGCGCTTAACAGAAAGAGAAATGACCAAATCTAATGCCATGTCCACTCATCCTTTAGTGCTGACTGTGATTCGCATCGCTTTTGAAGAACTTACGAATCGAAAAGTCCAAATCAGGAATCGGCAATCGCATTCTAGCTTCCACCTAGTCTGTTGCCACTGTTATGCGTTTTTAGGAGCCTCATTTTCTGTTGATCGAAGGCCATGAATAGAAATATGGATCCGTTGGCTTACCAGCATTACTCAAGTGGAATAAGTAGAGGTGGAATGTGATGAACAGAACTGAGGCATGTGTGCATAAGCATTGAAGTGAAAGTAAAAGGCCTTCCTTAGTAATAAGGCTTCCACAGCTCTAAAGCTAAGCATATGCAGTGCAGATGCTGCTGCGTGCGTAGCAGAGGGTAAAAATGAGAGTGTTCATGGCTCCGCTGAATTTTAGGCGCCTTTTTTTTAAAGTGGTGGTGAACTTTGCATCTCTGTTAGTGGCCACCGCTCAGTAGGCCTTGCCTTCAAATATTGCATTTGTTCTTTTCCATTTACATGCAGTCGATAGTGTTGGTAAGGCGATGAACCACAAGTGTTACGTATGTGTGGCGCTGGTGATGAGCGCTTAACACAGCATTTGATTGGTAAGATCAAACGCATGCTGGCATGCTGGGGTTCGATTTAACTTGACGCATCGATTTGAAGCGAGTTCAAATGTCTGGTTAGGTGGCACCTTTGTTAAGACACACCGCAACGAAGAGCTATGAGTCAGCTGGGTGGTGACATTCCCCTTGTTCTGGTGTTTACCTCATTCCGACTCACGTTAATGTCCTTTGAACACAGTGCAATGTCGGTTGAACGAGAATAGTGGGTGTGACCGTGGAGTTGATACCTCTCTGCTCTTCTTGTTATGTTGACCTCAGTGTCGCCGCAGGATGCACGCACGCCTTAATAAAGCTGTGCGACAGTTGGCTAGGTTGTGTTTACCGTGGAACCTCTCCTCGCATCACATTCCGTAATGTTCGTAATAGTGAAATGACACGTGTGCCACATATGTGACGTGCAAGTATTTTAACCCTCTACTTACTGCGCACTAACAAATAAGTGTACGTTACGCGTTAAGAGCAAGTCTGGAATGGTGTGTTGAGCAAAACTAATAGCAATGCTTAACACGCGTTGATATACCAGATCAACTTATCCTTTGGAAAGCTGAGTCAGTCTTTTCCTTGGAAGATTCATGGAACCCTTTAACATGGGAGGCTGGTCTTAGCCACCCACTCGCTAATCGCCAGAATTGTTTGAATAAACAAGCATTAAAGACTATGGCTCGCGCGAACATTTTTGTTTTGATTTAACAGCCTTCTATCTGCTTGGTCATAAAAGGTTGATTATAGCACCTACCTTGCATCTGAAGTGTCATTATGGCTATATCACTCGCAAACGGTGACCTGTTATTAGTTATGACTGTTAGATCATTCCTACATAAGGCTACACCTTCCAACAAAATGCAAGGTCAAATCTACAAGCAGGGTTTGTTTGCAACGAAATCTCTGGCCACCACTCCACGAGTTTCCGTGTCTTATCACACTCTGTGTCAATGTCAAATGCAATTATTTTGCATCTAACAGGTGAACAAGGACGCCTTAGAAGCTTAACAAATATTGTGACAACGCAAACTGGCAAGGCAATTTCATGTCAAACGAAATTTGGTGACTAATTTTTACCAAACCGATTAGTACAAGTCAAGCAACGGATTCAGATGAAGAACTAATAGGTATCCTGCCAAAGATCGAGAACGGACCACAGTGGTGTAAAGTGTCTGCCATAGCAGACAGTCTATCGTAGCGCACCCATTCCTCATGCTACACACCTGAATAGAAAAGAGCGAGAGAGAAGCACTTCGTTCTACTGTCCGCGAACCCTGTATAACTCCGACTTGAGTCGTTCCTGACTCAGACTTTCGTCTTCTTCGATTTGAGCATTCTAAAATTGCGTAAATGTGTGACAAATTTTCTAGGCGAAAAAGGAGGCACGTGAAGGTGGACTCTGGCGAGGAGAATGCTAGAGACACAATTTGCCATCTTCCGTGAGATTCTAGGCTTTCTAGCCATAATGAATGAAATACTCACTGTAAATGGGCTTTACGATGAGCCTCCGTATTCGCTTATGTGCCACATTTGAGCGAGAGGCGATTAGGAAACACACAAATCCCATTGCAGAATGGGTGTTCAGCCACCAAGAGGAGTGGAAGAAAGTAGAGAGTGCACTTGCTGCGCAATCACCATTACGCTTTAAACCAATAAGATCTTGCGGTAAAGGCGGAGGAGACTTGGATGTGAGGCAGAAGTTATCACGGCTGTTGTTGCTGTTCTTATAGTCATCTTTCAAGGCAAAATAGAGTTGGTACTATAATGCCGCGAATTCCCAAGAACCACTGCAACACACGAGAATATTGTGTCCCCGACTTTGGTGCATGACAAATAAGTTCCCTCTGGCAACACTTCAAAGAATTGATGCATTGCAATTTGACAGACATTTTGGGAAATCGGACATTCACACAAGGGTAGCATCCAAGGAAATGTCCAAAGGCTTTGAAAGTGTACCTAACCCTATCACATGACCGCTAGTGAAGACAGCTTCCTGCTGCAAGGAACAGAGTGGTTCCATATCACGTATCCTTTAGCATGCGAACAACCATATAATTGGTGGGTGCAGTGACCTCATAGAAGATGTGTCTCAACTAGACAGAATGCATAAAAACGGGAAGCCATTATTATCAACTTTATTAAGACAGTTAAATGCGGATTTCTAGACCCAATGATTGAGAATCATGGTCCTCGGCAGGCTCGATAATATGTACAGATGCTGTTCACCATCTCAGTGTCTAGACGCCAACTAGGTCTCGCACTGGCATCAACACTTCTAAAACTATGCACTTCCCAAGTTCCGTCCAGCTTGAAGCCTTTCTGATGCTTTGAGGAAGAGAATTGGCAGCAGAAATGCTACAACTTGGCCGTTACTGCATTACCTGGCCAATGTCCAAGCAGATGCTAACAATATCTTTCGCCTCAATCGACGCTGTACACGCTAAAGAGACCTATCTCTCCCGCAAAATTTCATTTAGAAGCTCTACTGTAGAGAGAGCAGACCCATACGGTTGCCAAACACTCGCTGTTGGCAAATACTGGGCATTATCAAACGAACCTGATTGTCTTATGACTGGAAAAATGCTGCCTGCATAAAGAGTTAGTACAGAAACACAAGAGGTATGCAGAAAGGCTGTCGCGGCTCAGGGGCAAATTACGGCTAAACGTCCTCGACTAAAATTTATTGAATAGAGAAACAGAATTGACAAACAAGCACCAATCTGTGGATCGAAGCCTTCCTTTTCCATCGTCACGTTGGAAAGACACCGAGACGACTGACAACTAAAGATGGATCCTTATGTCACGCACCCGGATAACTCCTGTGAAGCCACGGAAGCTGGGCCAGCTCTCACCTCTCCGCGTTGGCCATCGAATTTTCCATCTACACATTCTAGTTGATAGCGGCTTGTAATCCGGGAATGCTAGTTGACTCGGCCATAATGACAAGGCTCCCTACACTCGAAAGCTCGTCACACCCATCAAATCGGCGTGTCAGGAACGGTATAGAAAGAAATCGAGCATGCGACAAAACATTTGGCTCACATTTCATCGGTTAGTTGTTAAAAGTTGGGCAAATAACTACCGAGTGGTGTGCAATTAATCTGTGCCAGACAAAGTAATCAAATAACCAAATAATCTGTCCTCAGACAGTTCTGTGCCGGTTGTGGCCCGCATTGCCTTGGGATCTTTTGCATAACAACTTAAACAACTAGTAGGAAAGAAGGGATTGCCGTGTTAGCATAACCCGCCATCGGCAAGAAGGAGGGAGGTATACGTCGCAGAGTTGTTTCAGTAACCCTTTGCGGACCACATCCAAGGGAGTTGCAGGGTGGGTGAGCATCCCGTTCACACTCATGATTTGCCTACTTACTACTTTCCAAAATATCCATGACGGTGAGCTGGAAACGTACACTATGATGAACCCAAAGTTGTTGCCTACGGCCCCTGGGCTCCTGTTGAAAGTCAGGTCCCCCGGAGGCTTTCATTTTACACTGCGTGAAATGCTTCATGACTCAATTAAGAGGCATTGCCATGTCTTACTCTGCGCAAGTTTTAAAGACTATTTTAAGTACCGAATGCTTCGGCATAGTATTGGAGAATGCAGTTGCACATTCAAATTTGGCCAGACGATTGAATTGTTGTTTAGAAAAACCTCACCAGGTATTCTTTCCTCCTACGCACATGGTAACACAAAATCCGTTTTTCTTGAAAAAGATGGTCAAGCATACAAAGCTTGCCTAATGTTGGTCCATGTAACTCTTAAACGCGTATATTGCTACAAGCGATAAAGTCTTGATGTTGCATAGGCGATGGGAGGGGAGGAGAGGAGGTTGAATGATCGGGGGAGCGGCTGTAAAACTACTACGGCATCAGCGATTATGCTCCAGCCATCAAATACCAAATCGGCATGGAAGAATGCTTAGAACGTACGTGTGGTTTTGACCTCACCCCTCTAATGATTAAAAAATCGCAAACTGCGCTCATTGGATTCTTCTTTGCAAACGATGCGCTAACTGACGATACGCATTGCTGCGGACCTCCTTTTCACTCAGTATTTTCTTGCTACCCTCCGCAATTTCGAAAGGTGGAATGAAAGGTAGATGACTTGTTTATTCACCGCTTGCTGCAAAGGTGTTCAAACAATAAAAACAGACAAATTCAGGTGGTTGAGGGGGATCAAAGTCATCAAACACATCTAGGAGTTAGGGGCTACAGATCCGTATTCACACATTTGTTGCACATTAACAACAAAAGAGCCTACAAACAGAGATCAACGATAATCAGCATGGAAAGAATAACTCGAATTCTTTCTATAATAATATACCAAAATTAGTCACCGCTTTAGCTAAACAACCATGATATTCTAGATAAGTAATCATTGTGGTAGAATAAGAAATTCATTCAGATAACGCAAATAAAGTGTAAACAAAAAGAGAGAAGATTGCAGAGAAATGAGAGATAGATTGTGCCTTCGCACTCGAATTGGCTTCATAGACGAGAGAAAATGATTGCGAGAGAATGAGATTTTGCATAGAATCGCTCACGGTTGCTACCTTTATAGGCACTCTAATGATTGTTTTTCAGTTGATAATTATAATAATTTGCTTACCTTTCCTCCATTTTTGCATTCGGTGCTCTTTAATTCTCGTTTCTTTATGTGGTTTAAATTTACTGCCTTTTATGTCGCTTCTCTTGTTACTGCTGCAGCTACTTTTTACGTATTTTTTCCTTTATTTTTTTTCTTGCCTTTCTTTTTTTGTAGTCATTGCTCCTCGTTTTAATCTGCAATTCATTTGACTTTCTCACAATATTTTTTCCTATTTATTTACCTTTGATTAATTCATCTCCTGCAATTTTACTTAATTTTCTTCCACGTGTTTCTTTTGTGTGGATGTGCTGGTAATTCCTCCTGCTTCTGCAACTGAACTGACTTCGCTCACGTGACTGTTCTTAGTGTCGGTTAATTTGTGATTTATTTCACTTCTATAGATTAACACAATTTCCTCATGTAGATGCATGGCAGTCTCATTCTATTACCGAAATTTAATGAATTCGCCCTGTGATTTTTTGTGGGCAAATTAATTTTATTTATTCTCTCACGTCCATCTGCTTCAAATGGATGTATTTG
>CM010315.2:13387073-13421230 GCA_001923025.3 Taenia multiceps
TGCCCACTGAATTTTAGCAACAAAACGTCAAATGGAACATTTTAATCTTAAATCTCTAATGCATTACTGCTCCTCCTCACGACTGCGAATGTTGAGACATTGCCTAAATCCCCTATAAGCCAGATCTTATGCCATCATTATCTCCCATCACCTGAGCCCCATTCCGAGTCTCCTGCCAACACCAAGATCAACCGAAGTATCGCTCAATGTGTGATGACATCGCATCGTGCAACAGCGTCCTCTTATTCAAGGCCTGCTCGTCCTCTAGCCCAACCATCCAACCACCCTTTTGAGCATTGCTCAGATCGCCTTGCTTTCATCCACCCTTATTTCGCCCAATATCCTTCACCTGGTGGCACTTGGCTCCACGATGAAAACAGCCAAAATCTTCCATTAGGGAGGAACCTCACCCAATCTGTCACTTAACTTTCTGTCTTAATTCTCGCTAGCCAGTCCATATTACCGCGTCTATAAGCGAAGCGCTCGTCGCTAAATTATTGCCTCCAGTCCTGGTTCCATAGGATTTTTAAAAGCTTCCACTACTTTTCAGTCGTACGGTTAGACCACCAACAGAATCGGACAGAGCAACTCTCTTCATTTCGCAAGTGCTATTTCTCCCCTCCCTCCTCCCTCCACCGTTTATTTCGTGGCAGTTCTCTCGCTTCTGGCTTTGACCTTAGTTCCATCCTTGCGTGTGTGCGAGCCTTTCTCCCTCTTATTGCGCTCTCAGGACACGCGCTTATGTGTACGCTTCTCTTCGCCCGATTGGTTTGATGGCACGCCTTCTCCACCGGTTTGTTCATCATCTTCCCACACCCACTCATCTTGCTCATACTTACCCATACTTTTCCTTTGCTCCAGAACTGACGATGTGGACATGAAGACGATGCCGTATGCCAAGGTAGGCTCCTCCTCTTCCCATTTGGTAGTCCTCCTCCTCTACTTATAAGACTATTTAGTCAACCACTGCTCCCTTCATCCGTTGCAGCTAGTCAGGGCTCTACCTCCACTGGAACGGCAAATCGATGCACTCCTAGTATTTGATGTGAATTTCTATGTTTCAAGGAGGCACCCTCTCCCATTAGCTAGCACCACTAAATCACGCACTCCACCCACTCGCATTCTAGGCATCTTCGGGTGAACTCTTCTGTGGTGCGCTTCTAACCAATGCCAACCTCCCTTCTCTTACTCTCTCATCACCACCAACCAGCACAGCAGTGACAGGAGATTTGGTTCTCCCTCACGATGCGTCGAACTAACAGAACCTCTTCACTGAATAGCAGTGCATTATGGGGTGGAACGACAGCGTCTGGAAACCTTCGTGTAGGAGGTGCTTTTGGTAGGAGTCACGAGGTAAAGAGCATTGGAATATGTATGAAGTAATATAGTCGGTAAATAGCACTCACAGCACTGTTGACACGTGCAAACTTTGCCAGTCTCTCTAAAGTACTTGCACACGACCTAGAGTACCGCAATACCACCGCATGGACTAATTGTAGGTCCTCAAAATGCAACACCCTTCCAGTAACTTTGCCTCTGTAGGTGACAATGCAAAGAAACCATCTCGCTTTCTTCCTCTCGAAGCACCAGTGCTGCCAGCTATCGTTTGTTGAAAAGGCACTTCCTTTTGCCTCCTGTTAACGCATGGCCAATGGACATGCTTGTCCATTTGGGAGAGGAATGTTTGCTCCCATTCATAGGTACTAGACCATTTTCCACGCTGTTCTACTTCTTGATCAGTAGACATGATCGTTGATGATGTAGTAGTTGCATAGCTGCCCTCTCGGTCTTTCATTCTTCTCTCCTCTTATTACCTATGCCAAGTCGAGGCTGTAAATGGGAGAGAGTGCACGATTGTAGGATTTACGGCAAACCTTCACGTGAGCTGTGCGTGTTTGACCTTCCTGCTTGAGGTAAAATATTTCGCAGAGGGAACGAATGCCGAATTGGTGTTATCCGAAACGCGCATTACTCGTCCCGTCAACTTCACAATGCACAGCTGCATTCTTACGTGGCCATTGTGGGTCAGTCGGTGTTGCCACTCGTCTAAGTTCCAGAGAATGCCAGTAAAGTGGAAAATAGGGCATTTCGTGCAGGATGAATGAATGAATGCGGGAATGCTGACATGCAAGAGAAAGGCACGGACCATAGGCAGCAGCTGTCCGTTCTTCAAGCGCACTTCACCCGGTCACTGAGAGACTTGGTGCATTGATGCATTGAGGAGGGCATGTGTGAGCCTCTCGTACGCACTAAACAATTCTCCGTGGTGGCCTAGCTCCTGATGATTGGGTGCAATCCCTGATGCCGTGGTCGTTGTGCAGCTGCGCCTTCGGTGTTTTACCCTCCTCTCCTCTTACAGCCTATGCCACACCGAGACATCATCAGTTGCAGAGAGTAAATGCTTGTAGAGCTTATAGTAGACCTACTAATCAGGGATCAGCACTCTCACGTAGAATTTGCATACTTGAGCATTGTGCTTAATGAGACATGCTTTGTATGCTTAGTAATGCAGCGAAAACGAAGAGCAACTGAGTGTTCTCTAAACCACACTTCATTAATCGCACCAAATTCATGATGCTCAGTTGTGTTCTGCAAAGGTCACTATGCGGTACATGGAGTGCCAGTGGTTCATGTTCCGCAAAGTGCCTTCAAAATGCATCATAAGTGAATGCGTGCTAGAACACTAACTTGTAAGCGGCAGCCAAAGACTCCTGACAACACCTCTCCGTTTTTCACAGCACACCTCACCACCTCAGCGAGAGACTTGATTCGCATGTCGTGGATATTTCTGAATGCAGTGAATGAGCAAATTCTGTTCCTCGTGGATATAAGTCGCGAAGGTTTCAACTCGTTTCTGCCCACTGTCACTACGTATCCAAACAACTCTGTGACGAGTGTCAGCCCCATCTCGTCCACGGCCAGTTACTTTACCATGATGAGCCTCCCTTTCCCAATCCTTGTTCGGATCGTTTTCGTGGTTGGAAATAGATTATGGAGAGAACGCGTCAGAAGAGAAGCGTGTGTTTGCGACGTAGCAGAGCGTGAGATATAATGTGGCGTTTGTCAAGCCACTTGACGAAGTGCATGTCCTTCGTGGGTGAAGTCAACAGCGTCGTTAGTAGTGTTAGGGCTCTGTGTTTAATCCCCAAGTTGCACTTATTTTCATTTCATTTGCAATTGTCCTATTCAGCTATAGTTGCCATTGTTATGCCAATCAAAACACTTCGTCCCCCTTCTCATTAGGCCACGAGGAAAGATCACGTTTGTAATACCTGAACCATGCGCAGTTCATCTCGGATTGCGAATTTTGAGCATGGAAAGACTTATTAGTCATTCCTTGAATCGCCAAATTATGGAACGATAGATTTGAATGGTTGATGCCAATTCTATCCGAATGCAGTTTAAATTAGCCGGGGCGACACATTGAGGACAAAATGTGAGCAGTGCATTTCTCAGGTAGATGTGCATGATATCGAGACTGTAGGTAAGTACTGTCGAATTGTGGACTGACGAGTTGGCTCCTGTACAAGCATTCATCATCAGGGAGTGACCACTAGACACCACCAACCATTAAGCTAGGCTAAGAATATGATCTCGCACGCTGAACTCGCCATGCAACGTCTACTGAGCAGCATTTCACTGGCGCCAGTAATCAGCCTCACAATTTAGTAGAAGCAAGGTGCCACATACTGAGGGAAAGCGACGTATGGTGAGTGGAGTTGTGACAGCAATTTTCTATCTCTCTTATTTACAGAGAAATAAAGTTCTTCATTCAAGTTTGTGGATACCATCTGTAACGAGGCGCAGGCAAGTGGCACAGAAGGCATCACTATCGTTACATTGTCAACCACACCAAGGTCGACTGGCCATTGAGCCGGACCCACATTCCACTCAGCCGTAAAACGTTACCGTAAGCATGGAAGCTAGACCACATATCGCCTCTTCGTTGTGGTCATCGAATCTACGACTTACACATGCTGGCTGATAGTAGGATCGCAAGCCGGAAGACTCATGCTGCATGGCATAATAATAACGCTTCCAGTGCTCGAGAGTTTGCCACCCCAATCAAATCTTCTTCCTATTCACAAGCATCAGACATCTCGAACAACCTCGATTCTCACTGGTCAGCGAAAAACAAATCTTTGACAGACACATGACGAGGCCAATCATCCCACCTAGGGCAGCAATCCACTCCATGTGCTCGTAGCAGTTGCGACACGTGGTATTGGAAGGGCAGTGATGAGAGCGGTGGAGATCAACGAAGTGTCAATATTCTCTAGCATATCAGGGCAGACCAGACTAGCTGGTGAACGAAAACGAAAGTTGTTGGGAGGGCAAAAGAAGGAATTGGAAGTGGTCAAAGGAAGGCATTGGAGGATTGAAAGTAGCTGTAGTTGCAGCAGTCTCAGTGGGCTTGTGAAATAGCAGTGGATGCTGAAGCTGTGGTTGTTGTAGCCGCAGTTGTTGCAAAGCCAATTGGTTGTGGAGGACACCAATGGGAGGTGGTGAGATAGCCGAGAGCTGGGCACCTACCACTGCAGCGGGATGTTGGGTCAACGCCTTGTGGGGTTGGAAAGGTTGGATTGCCTTAAATGTCTGGAGAGGAGGTCTACAGCCATGCTTGTCGTCAATTATCACATTACTTGCAAAAGAGAAATTTAGTCAAGCGCGTTTGCGATCCCAATGTCCCGAATGGATTAAACGAAGTTGCAAATTGAGCGAAGAATGAGAAATGGATCTTTGTCACAAAATCGTGACTGGAATGGTTGCCGTCAAAATAGGATAAAATGTGAATGTGAGGAACGCGTGGAGCTTCTGCCTATTCGTGATTTTGGCAGAAAGGGTAAGGACCGAGGGAGAAGGGGGAGAGATTGTTTACGTCTAAGTCTGTGTGTCAACCCGGCGTTAAGGCAGGTGCGTCAAAGTGGAAGCAGGCGAGATGCATCGTGCATTAGTTGTTAGGAATGCGAATGAGTGTGTGGTTGACAGGCGCATGCCACCGGACTTAGGACAAAATATATCCTCCAGAGGCGTCCACATGTGAAGACTACACACTCGCATGAACGCCCATTTAAGGCCACGACGAGGTGAATTGAGGGGACAACTCGAAAGTGATCATAAAGCGGAACATTAGGATGTCCCAGTAGGTGAAGCCCCATCAACGCCAAATATTGCCCTGCTATAGCTTGAAATAGATTATCACGAACCAAAAAGGCAGTGAGGATGGACATGCTTTCCGGAGAAACCGCAAGGCATTACTGCAAGAGGACAAATTCCCAGCCATTAACTCAAAGATAAAACAAGTGCTAAGTCATCAGTGTTTGAGAGGTGGTAATTTAAACCTGCTAGAAGGTACCTTTTAAAATTTTAGGGAGCAAGTTACACAAGTGAAAAGGTGACATTCGACTCAGCTCCATAAGTAAGCCCCAAGGATGCCCTTCGGAATTCGGCGTCGCCTCGATAACACGGTTTAGGAGGTCTCTAAGACTTGTTTGCCCTAAGCTACAAAATAGATGTCTAGCGATGAAAAAAAGGTAACAATTTGGCCAAATAAATGCGTAGAGAACCAAACCTAACTTCTTCCGAATTTGATTGTCTCTAGGACACCATTTATGCAATGAAAATGGCGAAGTTCCAACAGCGTTTCTTACGTCTCAAGACAAGCTCCATATTTAATGCAATATTACTACGAGCGCACTGCCCCATCAAAAAAGCTGACTGCGGCAATGGCAACATCACACTCCTGCCTTCATTTTGCCCTGCATGTTAGCAGCATCAGCAGCGCTGATAACTTCTGCACCACATCCACGCACCTTCTGCCTTTCCTTGCAATCAGATGGAGTACATAAAGGTAGTGTTCTAAACAGGCCACGGTGTTAAATGCTAAGCGAGCCTACAGTTTACTCCTTCCTCCTCTCCGTGGACCGACGACCTCCATTCTGCGACGATGTGCGTGTTGCTTGACCACCCAATCGATGTGTTTGAAGGTTAAATGCTTCCTCATTAGGCCTCTCAATCAGTGACGCCTCGCAACTGTCCGAAATCGCGAAGAGTGGAACGATGGATGGGCGGTTCGTTTATTCACCCCTCGCAGTAGAGGTGTTCAAGCAATTCAAGCAGGCAAATGAGGGGTGATTAAGAGGTGATCAAATGTCGCGGCATCACCACTGATAGAGTTGGTTGACGTGCCATATCCGTCGCTTTGAATGCACTTCAATAACACCACTGCCCACACTGACGGGAGGTTCGTCTTCTGTCCACCATATATTCACTGCTGGTCCCACTGATGTCGCAGCGAACCACCTTCGGCACCTTGGGTTCTGTCGCCAAACTCAGGCTCATTGTGAAGCAGTACACACAGACACGTACAAGCAAGTGCCCCACACACCAACTCGCACCCCTTTGACTTTCAACCCTTTAATGCTCTTGGTGCAATTAGACAAGATGTCCAATTTCCTTGTTATTTGGTGTCAGGAGACACCTCGTTGAATCGAGAGAATGCAAAAAGCGTGTTGCATGAGCTTCAAGTGAACTCGCTGTGAAGCTTGATGAAAACATTTGCGGCGGTCAGGTGCGCGATTGACTGTATTTCACGCATGACGTGTGAGGTATAGTACAAAATGATAGTTTGGCTTTTAATTAAATAGGCTAGTAGACAAATAAATAGCGCAACCGAATACCGCTTCCTCTAGTTATTTGGCTTTGGCTGCAACACGCGTTGCCTTTGAAGGTTTTGCCGACAGAAAGGCTTATGCCTGAGAGCGGCAATCGCATCCTAGCTTCCGTTTGGCCTCCTACCACCGTTATGCACCTTTGCGAGCACCGTTTTTCTGCTGATCAAAGGTTATAGAAGGAGACGTGGATCTGTTATGTTACTAGCATTACTTGAGTGGAATAAGTAGAGTTGGAATGCGATGAAGAGAACTGAGGCATTTGTGCATTCGTATTGAAGTGAAAGCAAAGGGCGCTCCTTAGTAATAGGGCTTCCACAGCTCCAGAGCTAAGCATATGACAGTGCAGAGGCTGCTGCGTGGGTGGCAGAGGGTAGAAATGGGAGTTTTCATGGCTCCGCTGAAATTTAGGAGGCCTGATTTCCCAACCTGATAGTGGATTTCGCATCTCTGTTAGTGGCCACCACTCAGTAGGCCTTGCCTCCAAACACAGCATTAAGCCTGACTAAACAAGCATCCAAGATTATAGCTCGTCGCAGCGCATTTGTTTCGATTTAATATCCTTACATTTGCTTGGTCAGGAAAGGTTAACTCTAGCAACTACATTGCGGCTGAAGTGCAAATATGGCTGAAACTACCGCAAATGCCGACCTGTTATTGGCTATCACCATTGGACCATTTCTGCATTTTGACGCCCTATGCAATAGAATGCGAAGTCAGAACTCTAGGCGGAGCACATATTGAACCAACCTTTGGCCACCACTTCACGTGTCGATGTCGAAAGCAATAATTTTGCACAAAACTTGCCATCAAGACCACCCTAGAAGCCTAACAAATCCTCAAACGACGTGAGGCGGCGCAACGACTCTGTGATGGACAGTATTTGGCAAACGAGGTCCACCTACACGATTTTTACAGCCCAAACAAGTGATTTTGTGAAGGAAGTAATTGGTACTAGGCCAAAGTTCGTAGGCGAGAGCCTATCGTAGCACACGTATTGCGCATGCTACACAACAGATGGAAAGAGGGCGAGAGAGGCACTTCGTCTTATCATCTGCGAATCACGCATCCTTCTGCCTTTCGTCTTCTTCGATTCGTGCACTCGATAATCGCGTTGGCGCGTGGCACATACTCCAAGCTAAAAGAGCAACACATCAAGACGGGGTCTAGTGAGAAGATAGCTAGAGCCACGTTCGACCATCTTTCTTGAGATCCTACGCTACCCAGCCCCAAGAATTGAAATGCCAACTACAAATTGGCTTCACGGTAAGCCTAGGCGTTCGCTTGAATGCAGCATTTGAACGGGAGGTGGTCAAGGAACACACACGTCTCATGGCAAAATGGATGTAAGCAGCTCACCAAGAGGAGTAAAACGAAGTAGGGTGCATTTACAGATCTCTTACCGCTGTGTTTCTTTACGACATTACGCTTAAAACCTCAATCGGAGTGTAGGATAAAGGCAGAGGTGAGTTGGACGAGAGGTGGAGTCATCACCGCTGTTGTCGTTGCTGTTATTGCCATATTTTGAGGCAAAATCAAGTTAGTAGCATGATGCTGCGAATATTCGCTACCCGCTGCAGCACGCAAGAAACATCGTGCTCCTGTCTCTGCTGCATGACATCTGAGTTCCATCTGACAGCCTTTCAAATGAGTGATGTGTTGCACTTTGGTAGGTGGTCGAGAACTCCGACATCCACAATAAATATTGCATCGAAGGAAATGTTCAACGGCTTTTAAAGTGTACGTGGCTCTGTCATCTGGCCGCTAATGAAAATAGCTTCTTCCTCTAAGGTACAGAATGGTTCCTAGAAACGCAGCATTTAACTAGCAAGCCGTCATGCAAACGCTCTGTACAGTGACCTCATGGAGGAAGTGTCGCAAATAGCTGCAGTAAGCTATTGATGCCACCTTTGTTGAGACAGTCAAGGGTGGACTTCTAAACCTACTAATTGTGAGTTCTGATCCTCTGCTGGCGTTTTAATGCATACGAATGCTCTTCACCACCTCAGTGTCCTAACATCAACTGAGTCTCTTACCTGGCATCAACACTGCCAAAATTTGCACCTATCAGGCTATGTCCAGCTTAGAGTCCTTTCGATGCCTTTAAGGAAAATAATCAGCAGTGGGATTGTTAACAACTTACACGCTACTGCATTACTTGGCCAGGAACGGTAACGAAAGCTTCTCTAGCAGATGATACAACATTTAGCGTTCAATTGCATTCGCTACCTGTTAACATAAGCTAGGCATATTGGTTGCCAAATGGGGTGTAACCAGTTGATAGCAAAGGAAGGAATCAACTAACCAAACAACATGTCCTTAGACAATTCTGTGCTGATCGTAACACGCGTTGCTTTTGAATCGTTTGCATAATGGTCAAAATGGCCAGTAGGAAAGAAGGGATTGCCGTGTTAGCATTAGCCGCAATCGACGAGAAGGAGGAGGCATATGCCACAGAGTGGTCGCGGCAACTCTTAACAGCGGGCAGGGGCGAAACTCAACTTGGACACTCACATCAACAAGGATTGTGGAGTAGGTAAGCATCCTGTACAGACCCACGATTTGCCCACTCACTGCCTTCAGAAACATCAATTACAATGCAATGGAATTGTGTGCAATGAGGAACCGGAAGTCGTTGTCTACGGTCCTTGGGTGCATGTTGCAAGTGGGATTACTCACAAGCATTCATTTATCACTGCATGTAGTAATTTGTGACTTCCTCAATAAGCTTTGGCTAAATCTTATACGTGCAAGTTATCTGAACTGCTTTGAGAACCGAGTGAGATAGAACAATCTTTGGTAAAAGGCAGTTGTGCATGACGAATTTGGTGAGAGGAGTGAAGAGCCGTTAAGCAAAAACCTCTAGGCATGTTTTTCATATAACAGTGGTGGTGCAAAATCCACTTTCGCAAGCATGACGTCCAGGCATACAAAGCTGACTAGATGGTGGCCTCCATGAATCCTAATAGCATATATTTACTGCGAATGATAAAGTCCTGATATTGGATAGGCAAGGAAGGGAGAGGAGGGTAAGTAATTGAGGGAGTGGTCATATAACTGCTACGGCATTAGCGGTTGTGTCTAATCATCAAGAAGTAAATCAGCATGGAGGATGCTTAACACGTATGAATAGACACATTCATTCCTCCCTCACAAGGAAATACATCTTCATCTTTCATGTGTCAACGGAAGGCACAGGGAATGACCTCATCAACGAACTGCAGCTGGCAGCACACATGCTTCGAAGAAAGCATATGAGATGGTTTCGTTTCCGAGTCGCATCTTGTACGTGAAGGATCTTGAGGAGTAGTGCAGTTTCGGAGAACTTGCAATTAGTCTACCAGGTAGCTATAAATCCTCCAGAATATTGCAAGTGATTTAGGGGCTTGCAACGCATATGTTGAAGGTGGCAATGGGTCATAGCTCCAACATGCCAGAGGCTAAGATTTGGAGTCAAATCTGATCGATTGGGTGCATCTCACCAGCGTCACGAGTGCCGGTCAGAAATCAACGCTCCCCGATTCACCATGGTAAAGATTTGATCCGTCAGCCTGCGGCACTTTAGGCACAATCGTCAACATCACTCGCATTTAGAAGCAGCACACACAAGCGCGTTCATTCTGCATGTCTCGCATTTCCACCTCCGTTGATTTGATGCACCTTAACTAAATAATCTGGATTTTATGCACTGTTAGCTTTCTCATGGAATATGCAGAAAATAATTTCTATTCGTTTTTGCCAAAAATCGAACAACTCTCATGCATTCCCTGCAAATGCAACTGCTACTTCCTTTGTTGCCTCCAAAGTCACAGGTGCACTTGGCGAGGTGGGGTTTACCTCATTCCTCTCATTATTTGACTGATGCTTTATAATTTCAAGCGACGCTTAGAGCTCTGCACCGTTGCACAATTTATCCAGAAAATTGAAAGTGCCACCAACAGGTAAGATGGGTAAATGGTTCACTTCCTTGGCATTTGTCACCCAAACAACTCAGAGCTTGGCAGAGAGAGACAAGGCTGCCCCTCCTTAAAGAAACAGGTTTGCCTGGATGGAAGGTTTGCATTGCATTACTGCTTCCATGTTCGGCCCTCGAAGTCCCAGCAAGTGCATGCGCCAATCTGGCTTTACTCTGCACAGCACGTGAGTTAGGAGCACTCTGTGCCCTGGTGGAGGAAACGATCTTCATTGGCAGTCGGATGATGGAGTCGTATGCACTTTAAAACTCTCCAAACATCCCCATAGATATAACATTTATTGTGATTATTAGGGTTCCCGACTACCTGCCAAGCAATATGTATCATTTCTTTGAAGGGATGTTGGACGGGAACCAGATGTCATGCACCAAAGACAGGAGCATGTTGTTTCGTGTGTGCTGCAGTGGAGCGTGGGAATTTGCAGCATCATGCTACCAACTGCATTTCGCCTCGACTGATGCCAGCACCAACAATAACAGCGGCGACGATGGCATTTACCTCACATCCAAATCACCTCTGCCTCTACCGTGCAATCCGACTGGGCTTCTAAGCGCAATATTCTGAAGTGAACACAGTGATGGGGATCTGCAAGTCTACTCCGCTCTCTCCCGCATTTCTCTTGGTGGGCTGATTACGTCCATTCTGCAATGAGATGCGTGTGTTCCTTGACCGCCTCTCATTCAAGCGCTGCATTCAGTTGAATGTGCAGGTTCATCGTAAAGCCAAGCTGTAGTAGGTGTTTCACTTTCTAGCGTTAGAAGGCATAGGATCTCAAGGCAGTTAGTCGAACGTGGCTCTAGTCAGTCCTCATTCGCCAAGTTTTTCCATTACGAAATCACCGTGCCCTCTCACGTCGTTTCAATTCTTGATGAGTTTTTAAGATGGCTCTGGTGGCATGATGCTTCGCACTACGACAAGACGCTCTACAGCCAGCACACTTTCACGGACTACTGTACAGCTTCCGCGGGGCGTGTGTGCACCTATGAAGACACTGACGTCAACACAAAGAGAGAAGCAGAGAGGTAGCAATCGTACGGTCACACTCACTAGTGGCATTCAACCAACATTGTACTAAGTGCGATTGGCTCTAGCGCGAGGCTGAATGAGGTATGCGCTAGAATGAGGAGAACGTCACCACCCATCTGACTCCTAGCTGTGCTTTGCGATGTGTCTTAACAAAGGTGCCACCACACCAAACGCATGGACTTGCTTCAAGTCGATGCGCCAGGTTGAGTCGGACACCACATTGACTTCGTTGGTCACCTGATATTTGCTAATGAAATCAGGGTTAATATAGTCGGCGTATAATTGATATTGTTAACCAAAAGCCTTATTACACATCCACCACCGTTGGCACACATGCGTGACACTTGTAGCTTATCGCCTTACCAACACTACTGGCTATGTGTTGGTAGTGAGGGTTGGATGCGGTGGCTAAAGGCAAGACCTACTAAGTGATGGTTGCTAACAGAGATGCGAAATTCATTGCCAATCTCTAAAATAGTCCTCCAGATAATTGGTAAGGCCATGAAAACTCTCATCTCTTCCCTCTGCTATCCACACAGCAGCATCTGCGCTGCCATATGCTTAGTATTGCAGCTGTAGAAGCCTCGTTACTAAGGAGCGCCCTTCGCTTTCTCTTTAGTACGTATGCACAAATGCCCCAGTTCTCTTCATCACATTCCACCTCTACTTATTCCACTCAAGTAGTGCTAGTAACCTATGGCTCCTTCTGTAACTCTTAATGAGCAGAATAAAGGCGCTCGCACAGGTGCAAAACGGTGATAACAGGCCGAGCGGTGGCTAGGATAGGAGTGTCACTCTCTGACTGAAGCCTCTCTGCCGGCAGAACATACAAAGGCGACGCGTATTGCAGCCAAAATAAATAAGGCATTAGGCTGTGTTATTTCCTTTTCCGTTAGCTTACCCGCTTATAACGTCTGCTGCTTTTCACCTGCCAAATTGATATCTCTTCGAGCTCTACCTGACACGTCGAAGAAGAAGTATTCCACTCCGTAGTGACACTCCACCAGCTGAATTTTGATGCGCGGAACAATGAATGGACGACAAGTTATTTTACCTCTTCCTATGAAACACTCAGATATTTCAAAGGTGCTAGTTCTGTGTTTGGTGCTTGAGGACCAAAACTGGAATTCGTCCACTCAAGCACTCTTTGTTAATATCATGAGTTCAGGTCGGCGATCGACGCTCTTCGACGCGACCCGAAGGTCGGCATCTCACCATCACTTCTACTATGGAGGACTTGAAATAAATCTTTGTGCCTTCATAGTCTCCTTGTCATAGTAACAATGATCAATCCCAGCAGATTGAGCCCTCTCTTCCGCAGTGACCAGTTCCTCCGAAGGTGAAGGAGAAGAGTCTGCTAGCTGGGACAATTTGCTGCAAATATCACCACTTCACTCGTCTTGACTCATCGACCTGCCTCCTCCCCACTTTTGCGCCTACTGCATCAATGCAAACCTTCTCCAAAATGCAATTTTATAAACCTCCCATCCATACGTGCTTCCTTCGATTGCATGCACCGATTTTGCCAAGGGGTGACACGTGGGAGAAATGCGAGAAATGCATATATAGAAAGGGAGTAAAAGCATGAATTGAGATTAGCAACTCATTTTACAGGCACATGGAGTTGAATGTTTGCAGCCAAGGTGCATGCAGTCACATTTCACCTTCTTAGTAGTTAATCGTTTAGCAGGCGAGTGGGACAAGAACAGCAGCACAGTGTGCCGCATCGCTGCAACAATGTCCACAAGTAGATAAATAACAGGCACATTGTTGGGCCTTCCGATTATTTCACCGCTTTGAACACAAAAAGACCAATGCAGGTGTTTAATCGCAACATTCCTCTGCAGCACTAATCTTGCTCTGTGGCACCTTGTTGGTTCTTTCGGAGCAGAGGCATGCCGATTGTGAACGGTTGACCACTCGCGGTCGTGGCCAAAATGATGCCCAATCTTCTCCATCCTCCCAGTCAAGCAAGCAGTTAAGGAGCTGAAAAGTAAATCATCCCTTTCCTCCAACGCTTGTGCACATCAGCAATGAAGCGTTCTCGCTGCAGTCTGAACGTCAGACTGGACATCACCGGTCAGGTCAGTGATGCAGACAGACGCTGGGCGTGGGGCAACCGTTCGACGTCAAAGGACGCCTGTCTTCTGTGCAGGGCACGTAAATGTCCCATAAAGAGGAATTAAGCGCAAGGAAGAAAATACATACATGCACAAAACTGCTCTGAGTAGGCCGGAGTTGTACGCAGCCAAATGTAGTGGTTGACAAATGAGAATGTGAGTGCAAAATAGCGCTCCATTGGTGGCGTAGACACTGCAGAACAGAGCACACAGTGAAAAATGTGCGCTCGTACATTCGCTTTCCCAGCCCATTCATCCGACATCCATCAGCATTGTTTTACCACCCATTTCGTAGTTATTGTCCTCGCTGTCGCCTTTTGGCCTCCTACCGTCTTTCTATGGACTCGCTCACCTTCACCCATCTCCTTACATCCCGACTATTCCCATCCGCTTTCTATTTCACTTAAACCTTTCCATATGTCGGGAAAGAGGAGGCATATGTCACAGAGTGCAGCACTAATCTTGCTCTGCGGCACCTCGTTGGCTCTTCCGGAGCAGAGGCATGCCGATTATCAATGATCGAGCGCATAGCGGAATGCGTTATAATTAGTGTCAACTGAGTGCAAATGAAACAGCCTTATCCTCAAAGCACAGATTGGGTAATCCATCGTTTTGGATTATTGCTGTCTTTGTGCGTCTTTAGCACAAGTGGTGCATACTCAGACTTTGCTCACCAAACCCTGCCCCAAAACATTCCTAAAAGTACAAACCGGTTTGCTGAACTGGCTATGTGAATACTGCTGGGCAGCACTTTAGCAGAGTCTGTATTTGGCGTCCAAGGTTAGCAGCAGTAAGGTGTTGGGTGCTGAAAGAAGGCGACGTGCATTGGTATGGAATTGCAGTGGCACATGTCCACCTTGCTTCATCACAGTGAAATGAGCGCCTTTGCCTCACTTGTGTGAGTGAATGACCCCCCTTACGCCACATGCCTGACATATGGAAAGGTTTAAGTGGAATAGAAAGCGGATGGGAATAGTCGGGATGTAAGGAGATGGGTGAAGGTGAGCGAGTCCATAGAAAGACGGTAGGAGGCCAAAAGGCGACAGCGAGGACAATAACTACGAAATGGGTGGTAAAACAATGCTGATGGATGTCGGATGAATGGGCTGGGAAAGCGAATGTACGAGCGCACATTTTTCACTGTGTGCTCTGTTCTGCAGTGTCTACGCCACCAATGGAGCGCTATTTTGCACTCACATTCTCATTTGTCAACCACTACATTTGGCTGCGTACAACTCCGGCCTACTCAGAGCAGTTTTGTGCATGTATGTATTTTCTTCCTTGCGCTTAATTCCTCTTTATGGGACATTTACGTGCCCTGCACAGAAGACAGGCGTCCTTTGACGTCGAACGGTTGCCCCACGCCCAGCGTCTGTCTGCATCACTGACCTGACCGGTGATGTACAGTCTGACGTTCAGACTTCAGTGAGAGAAAGCATGCGAGGTGGTTTTATTTCTGCGTCGCATCTTGAGGGGTAGTGTGGATTATTTAGCTGAGGTGCATCAAAACAACAAAGGTGGAAACGCGAGACATGCAGAATGAACGCGCTTGTGTGTGCTGCTTCTAAATGCGAGTGATGTTGACGATTGTGCCTAAAGTGCCGCAGGCTGACGGATCAAATCTTTACCATGGTGAATCGGGGAGCGTTGATTTCTGACCGGCACTCGTGACGCTGGTGAGATGCACCCAATCGATCAGATTTGACTCCAAATCTTAGCCTCTGGCATGTTGGAGCTATGACCCATTGCCACCTTCAACATATGCGTTGCAAGCCCCTAAATCACTTGCAATATTCTGGAGGATTTATAGCTACCTGGTAGACTAATTGCAAGTTCTCCGAAACTGCACTACTCCTCAAGATCCTTCACGTACAAGATGCGACTCGGAAACGAAACCATCTCATATGCTTTCTTCGAAGCATGTGTGCTGCCAGCTGCAGTTCGTTGATGAGGTCATTCCCTGTGCCTTCCGTTGACACATGAAAGATGAAGATGTATTTCCTTGTGAGGGAGGAATGAATGTGTCTATTCATACGTGTTAAGCATCCTCCCATGCTGATTTACTTCTTGATGATTAGACACAACCGCTAATGCCGTAGCAGTTATATGACCACTCCCTCAATTACTTACCCTCCTCTCCCTTCCTTGCCTATCCAATATCAGGACTTTATCATTCGCAGTAAATATATGCTATTAGGATTCATGGAGGCCACCATCTAGTCAGCTTTGTATGCCTGGACGTCATGCTTGCGAAAGTGGATTTTGCACCACCACTGTTATATGAAAAACATGCCTAGAGGTTTTTGCTTAACGGCTCTTCACTCCTCTCACCAAATTCGTCATGCACAACTGCCTTTTACCAAAGATTGTTCTATCTCACTCGGTTCTCAAAGCAGTTCAGATAACTTGCACGGTATAAGATTTAGCCAAAGCTTATTGAGGAAGTCACAAATTACTACATGCAGTGATAAATGAATGCTTGTGAGTAATCCCACTTGCAACATGCACCCAAGGACCGTAGACAACGACTTCCGGTTCCTCATTGCACACAATTCCATTGCATTGTAATTGATGTTTCTGAAGGCAGTGAGTGGGCAAATCGTGGGTCTGTACAGGATGCTTACCTACTCCACAATCCTTGTTGATGTGAGTGTCCAAGTTGAGTTTCGCCCCTGCCCGCTGTTAAGAGTTGCCGCGACCACTCTGTGGCATATGCCTCCTCCTTCTCGTCGATTGCGGCTAATGCTAACACGGCAATCCCTTCTTTCCTACTGGCCATTTTGACCATTATGCAAACGATTCAAAAGCAACGCGTGTTACGATCAGCACAGAATTGTCTAAGGACATGTTGTTTGGTTAGTTGATTCCTTCCTTTGCTATCAACTGGTTACACCCCATTTGGCAACCAATATGCCTAGCTTATGTTAACAGGTAGCGAATGCAATTGAACGCTAAATGTTGTATCATCTGCTAGAGAAGCTTTCGTTACCGTTCCTGGCCAAGTAATGCAGTAGCGTGTAAGTTGTTAACAATCCCACTGCTGATTATTTTCCTTAAAGGCATCGAAAGGACTCTAAGCTGGACATAGCCTGATAGGTGCAAATTTTGGCAGTGTTGATGCCAGGTAAGAGACTCAGTTGATGTTAGGACACTGAGGTGGTGAGGAGCATTCGTATGCATTAAAACGCCAGCAGAGGATCAGAACTCACAATTAGTAGGTTTAGAAGTCCACCCTTGACTGTCTCAACAAAGGTGGCATCAATAGCTTACTGCAGCTATTTGCGACACTTCCTCCATGAGGTCACTGTACAGAGCGTTTGCATGACGGCTTGCTAGTTAAATGCTGCGTTTCTAGGAACCATTCTGTACCTTAGAGGAAGAAGCTATTTTCATTAGCGGCCAGATGACAGAGCCACGTACACTTTAAAAGCCGTTGAACATTTCCTTCGATGCAATATTTATTGTGGATGTCGGAGTTCTCGACCACCTACCAAAGTGCAACACATCACTCATTTGAAAGGCTGTCAGATGGAACTCAGATGTCATGCAGCAGAGACAGGAGCACGATGTTTCTTGCGTGCTGCAGCGGGTAGCGAATATTCGCAGCATCATGCTACTAACTTGATTTTGCCTCAAAATATGGCAATAACAGCAACGACAACAGCGGTGATGACTCCACCTCTCGTCCAACTCACCTCTGCCTTTATCCTACACTCCGATTGAGGTTTTAAGCGTAATGTCGTAAAGAAACACAGCGGTAAGAGATCTGTAAATGCACCCTACTTCGTTTTACTCCTCTTGGTGAGCTGCTTACATCCATTTTGCCATGAGACGTGTGTGTTCCTTGACCACCTCCCGTTCAAATGCTGCATTCAAGCGAACGCCTAGGCTTACCGTGAAGCCAATTTGTAGTTGGCATTTCAATTCTTGGGGCTGGGTAGCGTAGGATCTCAAGAAAGATGGTCGAACGTGGCTCTAGCTATCTTCTCACTAGACCCCGTCTTGATGTGTTGCTCTTTTAGCTTGGAGTATGTGCCACGCGCCAACGCGATTATCGAGTGCACGAATCGAAGAAGACGAAAGGCAGAAGGATGCGTGATTCGCAGATGATAAGACGAAGTGCCTCTCTCGCCCTCTTTCCATCTGTTGTGTAGCATGCGCAATACGTGTGCTACGATAGGCTCTCGCCTACGAACTTTGGCCTAGTACCAATTACTTCCTTCACAAAATCACTTGTTTGGGCTGTAAAAATCGTGTAGGTGGACCTCGTTTGCCAAATACTGTCCATCACAGAGTCGTTGCGCCGCCTCACGTCGTTTGAGGATTTGTTAGGCTTCTAGGGTGGTCTTGATGGCAAGTTTTGTGCAAAATTATTGCTTTCGACATCGACACGTGAAGTGGTGGCCAAAGGTTGGTTCAATATGTGCTCCGCCTAGAGTTCTGACTTCGCATTCTATTGCATAGGGCGTCAAAATGCAGAAATGGTCCAATGGTGATAGCCAATAACAGGTCGGCATTTGCGGTAGTTTCAGCCATATTTGCACTTCAGCCGCAATGTAGTTGCTAGAGTTAACCTTTCCTGACCAAGCAAATGTAAGGATATTAAATCGAAACAAATGCGCTGCGACGAGCTATAATCTTGGATGCTTGTTTAGTCAGGCTTAATGCTGTGTTTGGAGGCAAGGCCTACTGAGTGGTGGCCACTAACAGAGATGCGAAATCCACTATCAGGTTGGGAAATCAGGCCTCCTAAATTTCAGCGGAGCCATGAAAACTCCCATTTCTACCCTCTGCCACCCACGCAGCAGCCTCTGCACTGTCATATGCTTAGCTCTGGAGCTGTGGAAGCCCTATTACTAAGGAGCGCCCTTTGCTTTCACTTCAATACGAATGCACAAATGCCTCAGTTCTCTTCATCGCATTCCAACTCTACTTATTCCACTCAAGTAATGCTAGTAACATAACAGATCCACGTCTCCTTCTATAACCTTTGATCAGCAGAAAAACGGTGCTCGCAAAGGTGCATAACGGTGGTAGGAGGCCAAACGGAAGCTAGGATGCGATTGCCGCTCTCAGGCATAAGCCTTTCTGTCGGCAAAACCTTCAAAGGCAACGCGTGTTGCAGCCAAAGCCAAATAACTAGAGGAAGCGGTATTCGGTTGCGCTATTTATTTGTCTACTAGCCTATTTAATTAAAAGCCAAACTATCATTTTGTACTATACCTCACACTTTGAACTAGCAATATCCCACTCAGTAGTGACGCACAACTGAGCGAATGTTGATGCGCGAAGCAAGAAATGGACATCAAGCCATTTTGCCTCTTTGTATGCAATGCTCAGGTGATTTGAAGAAGCTTGTTCGTGCGCTCTTAATCAGTACCGCTAGCTTCGGTCAGTGATCAACGCTCTTCAACTCAGACAGAAAGTCCACATCTCGCCATCACTTCGACGATGGAGGACTTGGAATGCAACTGTGTGTCTGCTTATTGGAGACGCGATAATAACAGTGACTGAGCCCAGCAGACTCCACCTTTTCTTCCCAGTGACTGGATTTGGATCACGAGGCAAGACGATTTTAGACGTTGGAAGCCCTTATCGCATATATAAGCACTTTGCTCGCCTTGACTCACTGGAGTGCACTTCGCCATTTCTGCCACCACTGCATCATTGCAAACCTTCCTTCAAACACGACAATCAAATTGCCCATCAATCACGTGGCTTCTTCGTTTGCATACACCGCCTTGGTTAAAGTCTGGCAGACAAGAGAAAGGTGAGAAGTGAATAATGTGGAAAAGGTGGGAGAAGCGGGTTTAGAAAGCTCACTATTGTTGAGATTGGTAAATCAGTTTGACAAGTGGAGCAGAAAGAGCGACACAGTCTCCGACATTTTTGGCATAACATCCACGATAATGGAGGCGCTCCTGGCATGGCACGAGGACTGAACAAAAGCGAGCAGCTTGTTGGGGTATCTAATCATCCCAATTCTAGAATTCCGGTAAACCTTATACCCAATTTTAGTGTCGCAACCTTTTGGCGGCACTAATCATGGCCAGTACCACCTCGCTGCCTCATCAGAAGTGGAGAATACCAAAAGCAGGCAGTCATTCACTCGTACTCAAGGCCAATCCAGTGTGCCCAATCTTCACCATCTTGCCAATCACCCAGCTAGATAAGGAGACTCAAATGCCGCTCTGCTCAGCAGTTTTGCATGGCAAATCCAGCACAGGGGTTTGCATTCTTGGGGATGCTTAAGGCGTAGGAGTGGGTGAACACAATGTGGATGTGGGTTACTTGTGCCGAAGGCGAATTCGCAGTCCTCTAAGTGGCAGCATAAACTCATATTGATAAAATTACCTAACCTGTGCTTTGGAGGAAAGGACCCTTCTCGTTATGGGTCAGTAGACTCTGCACAGGAGTCGAACTGCCAATAATCGATGAGGTAGGAAGGGAGAGCGGCATCACGTAGCGCTTGCAGATACGCACCCAGTAATTGCCTTCAGTAGCAATTCTCTGGAGGACACTGTGGTGTCACGCGCAAGACTTTATCAGCTCACAAATGAGCTGCGCCAAGAGCATAAACAGTGCACCATCACACACTGTCTAGATAACCAAAGTAGAATGCAGGTGGGCCTCTGCCTGATATTTCTCTAGATTTCAAAGCCTTGCCATTTTCATTGATGCAATCCAACTCCGTCCCCGCTTTCACTACTGGTGTGCATGAGAAGTGCGATGATGCGCCCTGTGAGTACAAGGACGTTTCCATTTGCATCGCAATGCCTCTTTAGAATCCCACACCATGCCACATCTAGTATTTCAACGATAATAGAGTCGGCATATGCGAAACAAATGAAATTAGATCTAAACGCACGCAGCATGACATAAAGCAGGCAAGAGAATCAGCTTGAAGTACATTTTTATCCTCATGACATGAGCAACATGCGGTGTTGAGTGTGCATCAAATTAACTGACAGTTGTCATGCATAATCGCATCGATGTGGAACTGTGGTGATGGAAGTGACAAGGTGTTGCAACACTCATCAGCAAGGGACACATTTCATTCCACCATAAGTTGCTGCAGTGCACTCGTTCCCATTCCACACATTTGACAACACATTAAGCATCCGATAAGGAAGGGCTGGAGTGGGTGCTAAATCAGTAGTTCCAGCCGCACTCTATTTTACACGCATTTGGTCAACTCGTTTAAGCGGATGCAAAGTGATGACACTGGCGAATGCCCTCAACTAAGGTGGAAATAGCTTAAGAGCTTCAATTTGGCCCACCAGCTAGCATGTTGTGACTCACATTCTTTCGTGAACACCGTGCATTTTCTGAGTGCTGATTGACCACGCCCTCATTTCTTCTGTCTTTGGATTCGCTATTTAATGCAGAGAGTGATTATGGTGTGCTTAGAAGTGAAAGTGAATGGGTCCTCGTAAGGCAGTGATAAGGAGGAGTTCAGAGTGCTCCACGACACCTTCCAAGCCCTCCTTGTCCCAATTCATCCAACTTGTTTTCACAATCCACGCATTCGGCCGGCAGTCCGCATAGTCCGCCAACCCTTCCAACAACCCACCCATATCTCACGAAGACACCTAAGGTGAAACCAATATACGCTACTCAGTGATACAATGGTCAATGTGCTGCTGGTGGATGAATGGAACGAAGCCCAGGAATGTGACGAGAGAAGAAATTCTAAATAGTGCGCAAACTTCACACAGAATATTTTGCAATGTTTGTACTAAAACGGGGGACAGGTGAGCCGTTGCAGTTGTAGTTGACCCAAACGTGTGAGTTGCAATGATACGCATGATAGGCTCAGAGAAGTTTCTAAGAGCATCAAAGTGCAGCATAGTCAGGCCACCAGCTCTGTGTTTTAGCCACCAATTTTAACCCATGTAGGAGCAACACTATTAATGATTGCTTGGATGAGCATGGGCATGCGACGATTCGTAGGGATTCGCACTTGGCTGAGTAGGGAAGCATTGTTCGTTTTACGATGTACAGAGATATAATTTGTGGAAATGGTCATTAGAAAAGTGATAATAATAATAATAGTGAAATGGAAAGTTGGGTCCATTGTAATTCTTGCAGGTCAAAGCAAGTTTCCATGCTCTTTCAAGTGGTTTACCAACCAATGGTTGTTTGGTGCAGCGCGGTGATAGGAGAGAGAAGATATTTGTGAGCCAGGGCTGTGGAATGCAGCGGATCGTCGCGATGAAAGCGAGAGCTCACCTGCATTAGTCTAGTTGCTACGTCGCACAGTGTCTCAAATGTCCATTCCATGCATCGAGGCGCTATTGCCACACTGCAGACAACTCGAAGGCAAGTTAGAAGAATGGTTGATAGCAAAGGATGCAATAGCTAATACCAGATGTTTTCTACTTAATGCAGGTGGTGGAACTGCAAAATTGTGCAAATAGGTGCCGGAGAAGACCAGGTCAAATGGTGCAGTAACCAAGAGATAGGCATAGTCACGACTTTGCGTTTAGAACTGTAGCTACTGAAGTAAAGCTATGAGATGCGCAGTAGTCTTGGTGCACACACACATTATTTTAAAGCAGCATAATGCACTACTACCCATTCGGTGAGCAGCGTGAACACACACGCAGACTGGTGGGCCCCTCTTCTATCACATCTGCACGAGGTAGTCAAAATATTTGCCCATCAGCATGGAGGAATGCGTTGCTCTTCAGAGTACTCACTAATGCCACTGCTGGTCATTGTGCCCCCTTGCAGCAGAAAGCAAGTCGACATGCCAGCCTCGTGTATTCTGGCTTCCGTCTCGTGTTTCGGTCAGCGCAAGCATGGTGGATTCAATGCAGGTTAGTTTACAAGTCGGCATGTGGAATTTAATTGCTGCTAGCATGAGCGGAATACCAAGACCCAACTTGGATATGGTATCATTTTGAATATCCTGACAGGTGAGGCAAGGGTGAGAAATGTTACTGAACGCCTTCGTGTCTACCACACGCTCCCGCTCTGCTGTTTATGCTGTTGCAGTGATGGCAGTAGCCAAGATCCACAAACTGGCAGCCGCGATGCAGACAGTGCGAGAGGCTCAGCATGAACACATGCCCAGTGTGTGATAACACGAGCACATCCAAGTGAAGCAGGGTGCTTGCACATAACGAATGAAAGCCATGGATGTTTCAAGACATCGAATATTCAGTTCTTTCTCGCTATGCATGACAGTTCGCCTTTGCGTGCAATGAGGAATCGCGACATGCTCGAATGTGATGTTGGATGGGTCCTGCTGAGGTAGTAATGAGGAGCAGTCCACACTGCTCTTTGACACTCTCCAGGTCTTGCTTGTCCCAATTCATGCAACTCAATCCTAAAATGCAAACGTTTCGGTCAGTATTCTGCCCAGTCTCCCTAACTCTCTCGCATCCCTCCCCATTTTAGAAGATTCCTTCGGCGAAAACAATGCGCATTACTCTGTTATGCTATGGTAAATATGTTGCTGGTAGATAGGCACGATGAGGCGAAGCCCATGAATGTGAAGAGAGCACCAATTCTAAATAGTGCGCGGCTTTCACACAGAACATTTCACAATACTTTTACGTGAACGGGTGACAGGTGAGCCGTTGCTGCTAACCCAAGCACGTGAGCTGCAATGTTGCGTGTGATGGCTTCAGAGAGGTTTCTAAGAGCATCAAAGTGCAACGAGGTCGCGCCACAGTCTATGTGCTTCAGCCGTTAACTTCACTGTTTGTGGGCTAAGGCCAACTAAACAGTAATTGCATTGAGAAAACAAACTGCTACAACTTCACTGGAGTGAATATGGCCATAAAATTTTTAAGGAGGTGAGGATCATTGGAATCCTGTGCATTGCTGGCTGTAGGTTTTGGAGGAGCCGAACATTTTGAGGTTCGAAGCGGGAACTGATGAGCGTAGATATTGTGCCTATCATTTGTCACTCAATTTACAATAATGAGTGAGAAGGAAGGGGGAACTTGGTGAAGCAAACGCATTCAATCGCACCATGTGTAAATGTCATTGGCAGAAAGTGCTTCTGGACGAGTTACCTAATGAGGGCGTGAAGATGGACCTTCGGTGGTGTCCAGCTGCAAAGAATTAGAATGCACTCCTCATCATGGCACGATAATACGGACCGCATATGCATAAATTGTGTGGTATGTGTGTGGATGCATCTATTTCATCCTACCAAAATTTTGTGTGCGTGCTAATTTGTCCACATTTACCAACGTATCATTCGCTCTGTGAAGTCGATTGCCTAACCGACGATGTGAACTTTAACACTGATATCAATGTCGTAGGAGGTGTTGGACCAAATAGTCAAAGGTGAAGAAACACGAACATTAACACAAGCTCTCATTGCGCTACTGCTTTGCATTTCGCATGATTAGAGACTTTGTGCACTTTAATGACGACAAGCCTGACGGTTGTAGTTGAACCACTGAAGCAGCACATCAGTGGTTGCACCATGTGCACACAACAGTGGCGGGTTTGTAGGTCAGCATCAAGGTACCTTATAGGCTAACATGAACGTCGGGTATTGCTATAAATGCGCCGTGAGTTGTGAGTGCAACACGTTTAGCATGTTGAAGAGCGTTCTTCAATTCAGCCTCGTGCTATTGTTGGCCACCGTATTGGCTGTGGGAAGCAGTGCATGGGAAGGTATGTTCTTTTCAAATGCTTGACTCTCATGTGCATTTGCAAGTGGGCATCTGACAGGGAGCACGATTGCCTTCACTAATTAGCTTCTTCTACTGTTTTAGTGTACCATTTTAATGTCCGACACATAAGATTGCGTTTAAACAGATAATGTCCACCGAATATTATGCTATGCGGCACGCGCTGTTTCAGTTAAATCAGGAAAAGTTATTAAACGCATTCGCGGGCTAACGTTACATCCATGCGGCTGTGTACACAAATAAGAATTTTTATTATTGAATGAAACAAAATGCCCTGAAATTTTTGCTTCACAATGTCTCTATCTTGCATTTTACGAAGTGTCAAAGCCAAAGGGACCGCTCGCAGGAAGGTTTCCGCTTCCGCCATCCTTCGAGTGGAAGCACATTGGTCCCAACTTCGTTGAGCTAACCTGGAATGTTAGCCAATTGGGTGCAGATTACGCAGACTTTATTAGCCTCACTGCGGTTGGAATTTCTTACCGACACATCGGTTTGAAATTTTTAGCTTTCAGTAAAGGAAAGCTCATCCTTAGGGGTCTGAGACCCTGTTCGCTCTACTATATGACTGTGAAAGTGGTGCGCTTTAACAAATACGTTCGTACCTACAACCAGTTTATTATTACAGCCTCCAGAGGTAAGCCTGTGTACGCACTCTTACTTTGCAACTTCACGTTTTTTTTCTGCTCAGAACAATAAGGACACATTAATTTTGTTGCTATGACAGAGCTGTTTATGCTTCTTCCTCGCACCTCATGGCTACTTTAAATGCGTGTGTTTCGCGACATCCCAATTGGCATATCCATTTTAAATAGCAACATTTTCATGCTTTAAGGCGCACACATCAGAATTTCCGTTATCAAATGAAACATGAGATTTCATCTCTTTGCTCATCAATGGCTCTATCTTGCATTGTATGAGGCAGTATTGCCAAAAGGACCAATGGTGAAAATATCCTCGCTTCCGCCATTCTTCAACTGGACCGGCATTGGTCCTACCTCCATTACATTGGGTTGGGAGGTTGCAAAACTAGGTAGATGGTACGCGGATGCTGTTATCCTAACTGCGGGAACACCTTCTCACATATTCTTTCGGATGAACTTCACAGCGTACTCTGATGGAAGCCTCACGCTGAAGGGGCTAAAACCCAGAACAAAATACAATGTGACCGTGGAATTAGTGCGCCTTTATAGATACGTTCTTGTTTACAGCGGAGTTATTACTACAAATGTCCAAGGTAAGCCTGTGTATGCAGCTCCATTTTGCAACGCCACAATTTCCTCCGTTGTGGTATATTCTGCACCGGAACATGAAAAAAAGTGTTGATTTTGCTGTTAGGTCTCAACTGCTAATGCTTCTTCCATCGCAACTTGTGGTTGCTTTACACGCATATGTTTTGTGTTATCCTCAATGATTTTTCTATTTTACGTAGCAAAAGCCAGGCCTGTTAGAGCCGCCACACCTGCTGCGGACTTAGTGTAGGTTAGTGCAAATATTTAAAGTTCTATCTGCGCCAATCGTCAAGGCCTGCAACCTGCTATCCCTGATACAACCTTTCTTCACTACAGGAAGCCTTGATGCAGGGTATGCGCCGCCCGACCATCAGTCGCGTCTGCCCAACGACAACGTGCCACTTCATCTTTTATGACTCCAAACATATTAACACATGGTTCTGTTATGCTTGCTACATTCATGTCACTTTTGCTCTAATAAAAATGTTGTAAGAATGGTTGTCCTCTGAGTTGATGGGCGCCTAATAGCCGGTACTCGAAGGGTTACAAGTATAAGCATGCTCATGCGATAGAGACATAACTCCTGCATGCGAGTTCATTCCTTATACATCGGCGGATGCATGAATCGGATGCCTGGCTACCGTGAACTGTGAAAATGATGTTGGCAGTGTGTAGATATATGTTGGTTGAGCAAGGGGTTTATTTCAGTGAGGCTATCACGTCGATGTCTACCACCAACAGAAAGACTAGCATTTTGGCCCAACAACGTAAACTTATGCTCCTTTGATGTTGCCACTTGTGTCCAGTGAGCCATGATTAATCACCCTCATCGCAGCACACCTGCATGTCTTTCACATGCAAATAACTTCGCCTTCTTCCTTCCACCATTGCTACAGATGTGTGCCACCGAAGTAGCCACGTTCGTACAGAAACGCACTTAACACAGGGCATCTGTCAGGAATGGTAGAAGGAGCGGTCAGGAATTGATAGGATTGAAGCGCCCAGAAAGCGACCACCTATAAAAGTGGCACATCGGAGCACTGCATGCAGCTTGGCAGTCATCAGGTCGTGGAAGGTGTTCTAAGTGTTGCTATGCGCATGTTGGATTCGGCCAAACCTTGAATTGCACGTCATGCGTGAAATACAGTCAATCGCGCACCTGACCGCCGCAAATGTTTTCATCAAGCTTCACAGCGAGTTCACTTGAAGCTCATGCAACACGCTTTTTGCATTCTCTCGATTCAACGAGGTGTCTCCTGACACCAAATAACAAGGAAATTGGACATCTTGTCTAATTGCACCAAGAGCATTAAAGGGTTGAAAGTCAAAGGGGTGCGAGTTGGTGTGTGGGGCACTTGCTTGTACGTGTCTGTGTGTACTGCTTCACAATGAGCCTGAGTTTGGCGACAGAACCCAAGGTGCCGAAGGTGGTTCGCTGCGACATCAGTGGGGACCAGCAGTGAATATATGGTGGACAGAAGACGAACCTCCCGTCAGTGTGGGCAGTGGTGTTATTGAAGTGCATTCAAAGCGACGGATATGGCACGTCAACCAACTCTATCAGTGGTGATGCCGCGACATTTGATCACCTCTTAATCACCCACTCTTTTGTCTGTTCAAACTGCTTGAACACCTCTACTGCGAGGGGTGAATAAACGAACCGCCCATCCATCGTTCCACTCTTTGCGATTTCGGACAGTTGCGAGGCGTCACTGATTGAGAGGCCTAATGAGGAAGCATTTAACCTTCAAACACATCGATTGGGTGGTCAAGCAACACGCACATCGTCGCAGAATGGAGGTCGTCGGTCCACGGAGAGGAGGAAGGAGTAAACTGTAGGCTCGCTTAGCATTTAACACCGTGGCCTGTTTAGAACACTACCTTTATGTACTCCATCTGATTGCAAGGAAAGGCAGAAGGTGCGTGGATGTGGTGCAGAAGTTATCAGCGCTGCTGATGCTGCTAACATGCAGGGCAAAATGAAGTCAGGAGTGTGATGTTGCACATTGCCGCAGCCAGCTGCGGCATACGTGAACGAAGTTTGCTCTCCTAAGTGCGGTGCGAGTGGATGCATTTGAGTGTAAGACCACCATTTTGTGATCATAAACACATGCTTCTGTATTGTAGCCACGTACACAAGCATGGGAGGGTACGCGACTACCTCATGCAAACACAGTGACAAAAGACGTGACGCTGATGGAGCAGTGCGCTCGTACTTACTCCACACTCATGCCTCATTGCCAATGCATACACTTTCACGTCGGTGAAGTAGGCACACCGACACTAGCATTTGGCTCCTCCCGACCTCTAGTTTGTGTGAGATTTCATGATGCATCGATGGGCTAACAACCTGCCAAGCATCTCTTCTAAAAATGCCCACTGAATTTTAGCAACAAAACGTCAAATGGAACATTTTAATCTTAAATCTCTAATGCATTACTGCTCCTCCTCACGACTGCGAATGTTGAGACATTGCCTAAATCCCCTATAAGCCAGATCTTATGCCATCATTATCTCCCATCACCTGAGCCCCATTCCGAGTCTCGCTGCCAACACCAAGATCAACCGAAGTATCGCTCAATGTGTGATGACATCGCATCGTGCAACAGCGTCCTCTTATTCAAGGCCTGCTCGTCCTCTAGCCCAACCATCCAACCACCCTTTTGAGCATTGCTCAGATCGCCTTGCTTTCATCCACCCTTATTTCGCCCAATATCCTTCACCTGGTGGCACTTGGCTCCACGATGAAAACAGCCAAAATCTTCCATTAGGGAGGAACCTCACCCAATCTGTCACTTAACTTTCTGTCTTAATTCTCGCTAGCCAGTCCATATTACCGCGTCTATAAGCGAAGCGCTCGTCGCTAAATTATTGCCTCCAGTCCTGGTTCCATAGGATTTTTAAAAGCTTCCACTACTTTTCAGTCGTACGGTTAGACCACCAACAGAATCGGACAGAGCAACTCTCTTCATTTCGCAAGTGCTATTTCTCCCCTCCCTCCTCCCTCCACCGTTTATTTCGTGGCAGTTCTCTCGCTTCTGGCTTTGACCTTAGTTCCATCCTTGCGTGTGTGCGAGCCTTTCTCCCTCTTATTGCGCTCTCAGGACACGCGCTTATGTGTACGCTTCTCTTCGCCCGATTGGTTTGATGGCACGCCTTCTCCACCGGTTTGTTCATCATCTTCCCACACCCACTCATCTTGCTCATACTTACCCATACTTTTCCTTTGCTCCAGAACTGACGATGTGGACATGAAGACGATGCCGTATGCCAAGGTAGGCTCCTCCTCTTCCCATTTGGTAGTCCTCCTCCTCTACTTATAAGACTATTTAGTCAACCACTGCTCCCTTCATCCGTTGCAGCTAGTCAGGGCTCTACCTCCACTGGAACGGCAAATCGATGCACTCCTAGTATTTGATGTGAATTTCTATGTTTCAAGGAGGCACCCTCTCCCATTAGCTAGCACCACTAAATCACGCACTCCACCCACTCGCATTCTAGGCATCTTCGGGTGAACTCTTCTGTGGTGCGCTTCTAACCAATGCCAACCTCCCTTCTCTTACTCTCTCATCACCACCAACCAGCACAGCAGTGACAGGAGATTTGGTTCTCCCTCACGATGCGTCGAACTAACAGAACCTCTTCACTGAATAGCAGTGCATTATGGGGTGGAACGACAGCGTCTGGAAACCTTCGTGTAGGAGGTGCTTTTGGTAGGAGTCACGAGGTAAAGAGCATTGGAATATGTATGAAGTAATATAGTCGGTAAATAGCACTCACAGCACTGTTGACACGTGCAAACTTTGCCAGTCTCTCTAAAGTACTTGCACACGACCTAGAGTACCGCAATACCACCGCATGGACTAATTGTAGGTCCTCAGAAAATGCAACACCCTTCCAGTAACTTTGCCTCTGGTAGGTGACAATGCAAAGAAACCATCTCGCTTTCTTCCTCTCGAAGCACCAGTGCTGCCAGCTATCGTTTGTTGAAAAGGCACTTCCTTTTGCCTCCTGTTAACGCATGGCCAATGGACATGCTTGTCCATTTGGGAGAGGAATGTTTGCTCCCATTCATAGGTACTAGACCATTTTCCACGCTGTTCTACTTCTTGATCAGTAGACATGATCGTTGATGATGTAGTAGTTGCATAGCTGCCCTCTCGGTCTTTCATTCTTCTCTCCTCTTATTACCTATGCCAAGTCGAGGCTGTAAATGGGAGAGAGTGCACGATTGTAGGATTTACGGCAAACCTTCACGTGAGCTGTGCGTGTTTGACCTTCCTGCTTGAGGTAAAATATTTCGCAGAGGGAACGAATGCCGAATTGGTGTTATCCGAAACGCGCATTACTCGTCCCGTCAACTTCACAATGCACAGCTGCATTCTTACGTGGCCATTGTGGGTCAGTCGGTGTTGCCACTCGTCTAAGTTCCAGAGAATGCCAGTAAAGTGGAAAATAGGGCATTTCGTGCAGGGATGAATGAATGCATGCGGGAATGCTGACATGCAAGAGAAAGGCACGGACCATAGGCAGCAGCTGTCCGTTCTTCAAGGCGCACTTCACCCGGTCACTGAGAGACTTGGTGCATTGATGCATTGAGGAGGGCATGTGTGAGCCTCTCGTACGCACTAAACAATTCTCCGTGGTGGCCTAGCTCCTGATGATTGGGTGCAATCCCTGATGCCGTGGTCGTTGTGCAGCTGCGCCTTCGGTGTTTTACCCTCCTCTCCTCTTACAGCCTATGCCACACCGAGACATCATCAGTTGCAGAGAGTAAATGCTTGTAGAGCTTATAGTAGACCTACTAATCAGGGATCAGCACTCTCACGTAGAATTTGCATACTTGAGCATTGTGCTTAATGAGACATGCTTTGTATGCTTAGTAATGCAGCGAAAACGAAGAGCAACTGAGTGTTCTCTAAACCACACTTCATTAATCGCACCAAATTCATGATGCTCAGTTGTGTTCTGCAAAGGTCACTATGCGGTACATGGAGTGCCAAGTGGTTCATGTTCCGCAAAGTGCCTTCAAAATGCATCATAAGTGAATGCGTGCTAGAACACTAACTTGTAAGCGGCAGCCAAAGACTCCTGACAACACCTCTCCGTTTTTCACAGCACACCTCACCACCTCAGCGAGAGACTTGATTCGCATGTCGTGGATATTTCTGAATGCAGTGAATGAGCAAATTCTGTTCCTCGTGGATATAAGTCGCGAAGGTTTCAACTCGTTTCTGCCCACTGTCACTACGTATCCAAACAACTCTGTGACGAGTGTCAGCCCCATCTCGTCCACGGCCAGTTACTTTACCATGATGAGCCTCCCTTTCCCAATCCTTGTTCGGATCGTTTTCGTGGTTGGAAATAGATTATGGAGAGAACGCGTCAGAAGAGAAGCGTGTGTTTGCGACGTAGCAGAGCGTGAGATATAATGTGGCGTTTGTCAAGCCACTTGACGAAGTGCATGTCCTTCGTGGGTGAAGTCAACAGCGTCGTTAGTAGTGTTAGGGCTCTGTGTTTAATCCCCAAGTTGCACTTATTTTCATTTCATTTGCAATTGTCCTATTCAGCTATAGTTGCCATTGTTATGCCAATCAAAACACTTCGTCCCCCTTCTCATTAGGCCACGAGGAAAGATCACGTTTGTAATACCTGAACCATGCGCAGTTCATCTCGGATTGCGAATTTTGAGCATGGAAAGACTTATTAGTCATTCCTTGAATCGCCAAATTATGGAACGATAGATTTGAATGGTTGATGCCAATTCTATCCGAATGCAGTTTAAATTAGCCGGGGCGACACATTGAGGACAAAATGTGAGCAGTGCATTTCTCAGGTAGATGTGCATGATATCGAGACTGTAGGTAAGTACTGTCGAATTGTGGACTGACGAGTTGGCTCCTGTACAAGCATTCATCATCAGGGAGTGACCACTAGACACCACCAACCATTAAGCTAGGCTAAGAATATGATCTCGCACGCTGAACTCGCCATGCAACGTCTACTGAGCAGCATTTCACTGGCGCCAGTAATCAGCCTCACAATTTAGTAGAAGCAAGGTGCCACATACTGAGGGAAAGCGACGTATGGTGAGTGGAGTTGTGACAGCAATTTTCTATCTCTCTTATTTACAGAGAAATAAAGTTCTTCATTCAAGTTTGTGGATACCATCTGTAACGAGGCGCAGGCAAGTGGCACAGAAGGCATCACTATCGTTACATTGTCAACCACACCAAGGTCGACTGGCCATTGAGCCGGACCCACATTCCACTCAGCCGTAAAACGTTACCGTAAGCATGGAAGCTAGACCACATATCGCCTCTTCGTTGTGGTCATCGAATCTACGACTTACACATGCTGGCTGATAGTAGGATCGCAAGCCGGAAGACTCATGCTGCATGGCATAATAATAACGCTTCCAGTGCTCGAGAGTTTGCCACCCCAATCAAATCTTCTTCCTATTCACAAGCATCAGACATCTCGAACAACCTCGATTCTCACTGGTCAGCGAAAAACAAATCTTTGACAGACACATGACGAGGCCAATCATCCCACCTAGGGCAGCAATCCACTCCATGTGCTCGTAGCAGTTGCGACACGTGGTATTGGAAGGGCAGTGATGAGAGCGGTGGAGATCAACGAAGTGTCAATATTCTCTAGCATATCAGGGCAGACCAGACTAGCTGGTGAACGAAAACGAAAGTTGTTGGGAGGGCAAAAGAAGGAATTGGAAGTGGTCAAAGGAAGGCATTGGGAGGATTGAAAGTAGCTGTAGTTGCAGCAGTCTCAGTGGGCTTGTGAAATAGCAGTGGATGCTGAAGCTGTGGTTGTTGTAGCCGCAGTTGTTGCAAAGCCAATTGGTTGTGGAGGACACCAATGGGAGGTGGTGAGATAGCCGAGAGCTGGGCACCTACCACTGCAGCGGGATGTTGGGTCAACGCCTTGTGGGGTTGGAAAGGTTGGATTGCCTTAAATGTCTGGAGAGGAGGTCTACAGCCATGCTTGTCGTCAATTATCACATTACTTGCAAAAGAGAAATTTAGTCAAGCGCGTTTGCGATCCCAATGTCCCGAATGGATTAAACGAAGTTGCAAATTGAGCGAAGAATGAGAAATGGATCTTTGTCACAAAATCGTGACTGGGAATGGTTGCCGTCAAAATAGGATAAAATGTGAATGTGAGGAACGCGTGGAGCTTCTGCCTATTCGTGATTTTGGCAGAAAGGGTAAGGACCGAGGGAGAAGGGGGAGAGATTGTTTACGTCTAAGTCTGTGTGTCAACCCGGCGTTAAGGCAGGTGCGTCAAAGTGGAAGCAGGCGAGATGCATCGTGCATTAGTTGTTAGGAATGCGAATGAGTGTGGTTGACAGGCGCATGCCACCGGACTTAGGACAAAATATATCCTCCCAGAGGCGTCCACATGTGAAGACTACACACTCGCATGAACGCCCATTTAAGGCCACGACGAGGTGAATTGAGGGACAACTCGAAAGTGATCATAAAGCGGAACATTAGGATGTCCCAGTAGGTGAAGCCCCATCAACGCCAAATATTGCCCTGCTATAGCTTGAAATAGATTATCACGAACCAAAAAGGCAGTGAGGATGGACATGCTTTCCGGAGAAACCGCAAGGCATTACTGCAAGAGGACAAATTCCCAGCCATTAACTCAAAGATAAAACAAGTGCTAAGTCAGATTTTTAAACCTGCTAGAAGGTACCTTTTAAAATTTTAGGGAGCAAGTTACACAAGTGAAAAGGTGACATTCGACTCAGCTCCATAAGTAAGCCCCAAGGATGCCCTTCGGAATTCGGCGTCGCCTCGATAACACGGTTTAGGAGGTCTCTAAGACTTGTTTGCCCTAAGCTACAAATAGATGTCTAGCGATGAAAAAAAGGTAACAATTTGGCCAAATAAATGCGTAGAGAACCAAACCTAACTTCTTCCGAATTTGATTGTCTCTAGGACACCATTTATGCAATGAAAATGGCGAAGTTCCAACAGCGTTTCTTACGTCTCAAGACAAGCTCCATATTTAATGCAATATTACTACGAGCGCACTGCCCCATCAAAAAAGCTGACTGCGGCAATGGGCAACATCACACTCCTGCCTTCATTTTGCCCTGCATGTTAGCAGCATCAGCAGCGCTGATAACTTCTGCACCACATCCACGCACCTTCTGCCTTTCCTTGCAATCAGATGGAGTACATAAAGGTAGTGTTCTAAACAGGCCACGGTGTTAAATGCTAAGCGAGCCTACAGTTTACTCCTTCCTCCTCTCCGTGGACGACGACCTCCATTCTGCGACGATGTGCGTGTTGCTTGACCACCCAATCGATGTGTTTGAAGGTTAAATGCTTCCTCATTAGGCCTCTCAATCAGTGACGCCTCGCAACTGTCCGAAATCGCGAAGAGTGGAACGATGGATGGGCGGTTCGTTATTTCACCCCTCGCAGTAGAGGTGTTCAAGCAATTCAAG
>CM010315.2:13421330-13458022 GCA_001923025.3 Taenia multiceps
AGCAAGAAACATTTAATAGGCTTTGTAGGCATTTGTTATTGTCTTTTTGACGTGTAAGAGGCCCTTGGGTGTCTTGCTCTCATCGATCACCTGAGTAAAATGGCCGAAATCAAACAAAATTTACACTTATTTAAAAACTTTTGCGAACTCTTCAGCACATCAATTCCAATTCATCTCAACTACAACTGACACGCTGTTTTTGAAACCTGGTGAATAAATGATCAGTGTGTGGCAAATTTCTCAGCTTTATTTAGGAGTGCTCATGTAGACCAGCTTTCATCGTGGAGATTCATTAGTGATGGTCTACAGTACAAAACCCCAGGGTTGACCTAAGCCCTCATGGCTGCGATTGTGGACATTTTTTGCCAAATTACAATTCGGTGCATCAAGATAGAAGGTGCCGTAAGGTCTTAATAGTTTGCGTCTTGAAGTTCTGTTGATTATGTGAGTTGGTTCAGCATTCCCTAATACCGCAAAGTCAAATTTACCTCTGCGATGACAAGTTTTATTCTTCGCGAGGGCGAAACGTTTGCCCCAAGTACCCGAAACCGTGAAGAGCAAAACTTAATTCCCTGGTGCAAAGGTCTTGTGTGCTAATAACTGATGCATTCACTGCAGTAGCTCACACATCTGAACCTACACCTAGCCAGTAGGAAGCAGCACCGCCAGACAAATCCCATGGCGCCGAAAATTGATGTAGGTCCAAAGTCGGGAATGCCAATCAGTCATGAACCCGTAATCTGCCCGTAACACATTGCGCACGTTCAATGCACAACATAGTGCTGGCTAGGAAATGACGAGTGCTGTGTAAAGCCATTTTGGCATGCATGAGCAATTGACCAAAATTTCGGATAGCTCGGAACAGCACCTCACAACCTCTACTTCATGCACATGCTTTATGGGTTAAAAAGGGATTGTTTACACTTTTCTGCTGAAAGTGATGGAGCTGTGGTTCAAGCATATCAAATATGGTTTTTCGCAAATCTCAACTCAGTAAAACGTCTTCTTTGACGAACAGTTAGGAGCACATTACGAAGAAGCAAGTGATTGATTTGGAGCAAATTTTAGTGGCACGCCTGCAGTGACCAAAGTTGTGGCCAAACACGATGACTGCTCTTCTGCGCTTTAAATCGCGTGCAATTTTGAGAGAGATCCAGAAGGCCCTTCGCTCGCTCACTACATTAATCGTAGCCTGCTTTGCAGGGTCTCGTGCAACTCGACGTTCTCTCCATCAAAATGCAAGACAGCAGGCGTACAAGGGGTTTCGTATCACGCTTGGTTAGCGTGCATCCTGGTAGGCGCCGCTCATTGTTAGATGCCTTGTGCGCGTGCATTTCTGTGCACATGAACACGCGCACAAGTGAAGGCTGCATTTTTGCATGAGTGCTTATGTTTGTGCATAGTGATTGCGTATTAGGTTACAAATTAGGTAAAACTTATCAAATGAAACTCCTGACATAACCTAAGTGTTGATGCAGCGTGCAACAAATAGTCTAATCGGATAAAGCACATCAGAGCTTTGGCATCTTACTTAACGAATGCTTGGTGCATTTCAGCTGGCTTGGATCCGTATTGTCCGATGTGCCTAACTTGTTGCAGAACCTACGGAATGCTCTTGTGGCATCAAAGAGGTAATGAAATTGCTAGACCACTCATTATTCTTGCCTTTATCCTCCTACATGTTAACAAGTTCTAAATCTCTAACTAGTCTGCAATCACAATGTGTGCTGTCCGTGCTTCATCCCATTCACAGACTTCGCTTCACTTCTCGTCATTTTATCATAGCACACATGTGTAAGTGAGCGTATGTTAATATTTGATAAAAATCCTCGGTATGGGCTGCCCTTCAGCCTTAGCCCTGACTTTGCGCAACCTACTTCTAGCTTGATGCCTCATTTTACAATGCTACAGCTCGAAGAATAGCGAAATCAGAAGTACACTTTGTATAGAATGCTATGCAGAACACTCGACGTTTGGGGCCATGTTGGATCATATGCGAATTCATCATAACTGTGGGTACTTGGCAATTAATTAACTTAATTTACAATGAGCACCTACTAAAATGCCTCGGTGTCTTCTTTTTACAGGCGTTTGGTTTGGAGTATTTGGTGGGCTACGAATATGCATTATTTCGTGAGTAATGCTTGTAAGTTTGTAATGGTAATTACGTTGGGTTCTCACCTATTCCCTTAAACCAGTGCTCTAGCAGGGTGAAGGCACTCCATGCACAGAGATTGTATGTGTAAATCGTAGAAGATTTTGCATCAGACAGTCAGATTAGGGCGAGAACAATTAAGTGATGCTGGATGGTTGCCATGAGACAAACATCGTTTTGCATTGTGTTGCAGTTAGACACTAACGTTTCAATAATGATAGTTAAGCTTGTATTCACAAACCACTGCACATTACACAGAATAAGAAACGCTTATACAAGTGCAATAATCCAAGCTTATCTGTTTGTGTTTCAGAGTTCTCTGCCGAGCTAACTTAATTGCTACCCACGGGTGTGCATTCCTCTATGGGCGCCGCGAATGAGCAGGCGCTCAATAAAATGCGAGAATATTACATCTGTTATTGCTGTCGTTTTATCATCGCTACTGTTATACGCAAGGGTGGGAATCTACTAAAACTTTGGAAAAGTGGAATAAAGACCAAAACTGCACTAGGCAAAGGGATGACTGCAGGGTAATGAATAGGGCATTAACCCACAGAAATTTGGTAAGGTGGGGCAATTCAAAAAGAGGAGGTGTCGCAGTCATTCTTGGGCCAGAGGCCAATGCTTACAACCAGCAAGACTAGTTAACAATCGCCACGCCACCCATAGGCTTTAGCAGAAGCAGCGTATCCTATTCTTCAGATAGATCTGCACTCAATCATGTGGTGGGCTGCATGTTCGGGCTCACTTGCATGCAAATGCCAGCTAGACACCCATGTTATACGTTATTCAAGCAATCAAAATTTTTTATCCACGCATCCACAATGCTTTTGCAACTTTTAAGTAACTACTTGTATTGAAGTGGCCAAACCACCAGGCGCTTGGATCAACCGACATCTACTTAATACTATAAAACCTTTGCAAAGATGGCATTCAACTTGCGCTATGACCACAATGCCGAGAAACAACCCAATAGCAGGTATACTCAACATCACAATAATCGGCTTGTCATAAGTCCTCTAACTAACTAACTAACTAACGCTCTAACAATGTGTAGATCACAGGTCATTGTGGGAGATTTAAATTGACCTTATTTCTAGCCTGTGGCTGCAATGGGATCTTGCACAAAATCAGTCAATCAATCAGGAAGAAGCGCTTGCTGGTTGTGAAGACTCTAGTGGACGCCCACGTATTCTCTAACTATTAATTTGTGAATAGTAGTTATGTGTAGGTTCTGGAGTATCTTGCAGCGTGAAGATTCTGCTTCAATGCCATTTCAAGGGAACCATGCCAATCTAGAGAAGTTAGGAAGGGAAGGGAAGGGTTAGTAAACATCAGTTGTCATATACAGCCGGTGACCCTAATTAATGATAATTGATAGAAATGATAATAAATAATAACTGACTACATTCATCTAGTGATGACTGAAAGTTTACTCAAAGGTTATATGATGCCCTTCCCTCATTCTTCCCTACTTGTTGCCATCTTGACCCCAGCATGGCCTCCCTATCTTCCCTTTCGCTAAACAGTCGAAGCCCATAGGTAGCCTGTATTCAGTATGAACCAAAGCCGATTCAATTTCATCGATGATACTGAGGAGGCATTTTGGACATCCATTCTTCTCCCCTGATATTTTATTGTGGCCATAACCCCAATCTGACTAGTCTTTAAGTTCCCTGACAGATCTGTCGGCTAATTCTTTGGTCATTCGAATAAGACCGATCGCTTAACTGACTGACTTATTTACCCACCCATCCACTTCTTTCCCTTTGAATGGACTGTTTAGTTGTTTGACTTAATGTCAATACAATGATTTGGTGGATTAATCAACAGCTGCACTAAATTGCTGGCGGACTAATCCTTAGTTGCAGCGCCCTCTATCCCCCTCTCCTCTATGTATTCTTTTCAGCAGAATGTGACTATGTGCACCAAGCACTAGAATTTAACAAGGTGTTATTTTTAACGCTGCCCTCAATTCCTTCACGTCTCTTGTCAGATGAACAATAAGGGAATATATATTTTGTATTGCCAGTGACTTCTTATTACGAGTTCTCATTTCCTCACGTGCTACCCCATATCTCATCATCAAAAATGCCGCGATTTTTTCACATTCACGTTCCGTGAACTTCGTGCAACCAGTTTTGTGGGTGCTTGAAGTCGAGCCTGGACGCACGATCGTCAATGACTTCCCTCGTCTTCCCAACACACGTTCCATACAAGGCACATTACTACCTCCGACAAAATTGTCAGGAGGGATTGTTGATGTGTGTTGACCACTTTGGGTCTCCGCCATTGCGCCGTGGTGGGGTGAGCTGGTCTTCGGACTCTGTCACCAGCTTCGGGCTTTAAATTTGCCTAATATACATTCCAGCCGAGTATTGCACTTTCTTCCGTCTCTATATTAGTCCTGACACTTCGCAGATCATGCTCAAGCATGGTAACACTGTTTACCTATACAAAATATTGTGCTTAGGCTGCTTTTAACACACTTCTACTTTGCATTTTAAAAACACAAGCCCTACACAGATAAATACACAATGGAGTCACTTTGTCCGTATTGAACCCCCCCCTTTACCATGATAAAATCACAGATTTATCAGGATTAAATAACCATACTTATTGAGCCCTTACTACGAGAGGGTGCATTTGACACGCGGACAACGCGTAGTGACCTCAATGAAACTGCTATTCAAAACAACGTGAAGAGGGAAGAAACTGGAAGACACTGAACTCTAGTTCACTTCCAGCAAAACGCGCATTTGATTCCTGCGAAAATGTTGGCACCTCTCCCACACTATAAACAAACTCATCGTAGGGCTAGCTGATCGCAAATAAGTACTATACAGATTGGGTGCAAGATAGATTGCAGTTTTGCCGGCCACTTTCCTTAGGACTGTAAGGACTAGAGGGGAAGTGAGGTAGGCACTATGGCAAAATCTGCCCAAAACTGGTACGAGACGTACCGCATGGAATAGAGGCATTCGCTAAAACAGGAAAAGGGTTTGTCGCTGAAAATATCCTCCGCGACTGGAAAAGTGTACGATAAAAATTGGTAGGCAGGCAAGCATACGGTATCCGCTAGACACAAAAGTTCTGAACGGTAAAGGTGAATGCTGGTGCAAGTTCTTGCCCAAGACGAGAACCAAAATCCAAAATGTGAGGGTGAAGCTCACAACAAGATGATTCACCATCATGCAAGCATCTACTGCAGTAAAGAGAAGATTGCCATGTTGTTGGGTAAAGGAAGCTGTTAATGAAAACCTAATAAGGGATTGATGCCGCTTGTGGGCTTTTTCAATCATTATCGCTGCGAGATTGGAATGTCAATTGATATGAAAAGGCAGGCAGCTAACCTACACAAAACCCCAAACGCGATGCGTGCTAACTAAGGCAAAAGGCGAAAGGTGAAGCTACAAATCAAGCTTCTGGCTCCTAAGAGGGAACAGCTAAGTCGCGAGTTTCGGTCGGACAGTGCGAATAATGCAGCGCATCTTGAATGAGAAAGCATTTGCCTCACCTAGCATCTTATGCATCATCCAGAAGCAAACGGATATCAGCGAGGTCTAAGAACCATAACGCACTAACATTACATCTGGCTCTTTGGAAACATTTATTTTCTTGCATGACCTGCTGAAACAGATTTGGTGATTAAGAGGGGAAGGAGAAGCCCTGCATGCATAAATTAGTTGCTGCCTAACACTTCTCAGCTGTCTCCTTCTATGCATTTATTCGCAAAGTAATCCAATTATGACTTCGCCATCAATGCAGCTACCTACTCATAATCATGTAACCGATTCAACAGCAGCACATAACAGACAATATTTTTCATAACATTGAGTGAAATCTATCATGTTTGGAAAGTATGGGGGGAATGACAAAGGAATGATTGAATAGCTGGGACCTACGGGGAGAAGCCACGTAATTTAAACAGCCAACTTTCCAGAATGCCAGAACACAATTTAAGGCAAGCCTCTGAAATGCGGTAATCCAGACCAAAATGCCACCACCAACCATGGACAAATGGCACAGAGCCCTCTTGATGAACGCACTTTTGCATGACCGATAGACGAGTTTGTAAGAAGGACCGCATCGAATTTGTCCTCTACCTGCGGCGTCGACAAATTTCCATGCCAATGCAGCGTACTGCTGACCTAAATTTAAGCAGCCTTTCATGTCAAGAACATGCCCTTTTCTTCTTCTCCACTGCACTATGGAAAATATAGCAGCGAAGCCGACTTACTCCAATCAGGAGCAAATGTTTTACCTTCAATAATACTAGAGAGTATAAGACGGATTAGTAGGCCACCTGAGTGGAAGCCGCACCGACCAATTTGACGAGTACTTTGGCTTAATTTGACAAGGTTAGGAGTGGAGTGAGAATTCTTAAAGTTGGGCCGCTAGGATCCTGCGCGTAACATGCAGTTTTTCGACTGTATGATTGGCCCTGCGAATCGCTCAGACCGCAAGCGCGATAAGTGGGCAGGCATGGATGCGTTCGCCACCATCACCTTCACACAATAGTCACCCACCAGGATTTTACTGCATTTCGGATTGCCAGAACATTTAGCAGCGCTTTTGAGTTATTCGTTTGAAGGCTAATTCTTATGTCCTCCTTTAAGTGAATCGGTATCGTGTAATGAGGTATCGCACAATGCCTCTGCCAATTGCGTCTTTTGAGGGCCCACCACGACTGTGGCTCAATGTGAGGCAAGGTTGTGAGATGCTGTGTGAAAAGGAGAAGCGATCTTTCCTCCGAGAGACTAGTTCTAACATATTGGAGGACTTTTGTTCCGTGTCATATCAGTAGTAGTCCAACCACGTTAAATAATCTCACCCCAAAGCCTTTCGTCTATAATGCTTGCAGCCGTCCTGCTGTTAATGCTCAAATAGATTACTAAATTTGACTTGACTTAAGCTACGCACGGTGACGAATGCAATCCTCATTCGACTTTGGCAGACTGCACTAATTAAAATCCAATCCAATAATGCCTTTGACTGCCCATCTTGTGTGAATAAACCCTATCTAAGCGTTCGTCTTTCTACTTAACCATCTGTCAGATTTCACGCGAATTCATCCACTTTCATCACTAAGAGAAGAAAAGTGTGACTTGACGATTCCCGCATCATCTTTCATCGAGACACCAAGGCCAGCGTTGCCAGTTAAGAGACTTATATGTCTCGACGATGAGGTAAATCAGACCCCCTTAGAAGGCTTTAAGGCGTTCCCATCAATCACATCTGCACCTGCTTTGCAGGTGCAGCAATTTAGCTAGAAGTTAATGGGTGTGCAAATATAGAAGGAAGGTGGTCGCGAATAATAAATTCAGATTCCTAAACCACCTGACCGCTTGACACGTTTGGTTCCATCTTGGGCCCACTGCTTTAATGCTGGCAATAGTAACGCCGAATCGCACCTACCTTTGCGGATGCTTTTAGGTTACAACGTGATCAGTAGCAACAATCCACCGGAGGTGAATACTTGTTTCGGCTTCATTTGGCTCCGCAAACTCAAATGAACAAAACAGAAGCATTCGGAATAACACAGCTGAGTTCAAACTCAAATCGAAATGAAAATCACAACCGAAGACAGAACTGTGTAGGCTAAAGTGCTCGGACAATTTAATAGGTAGATTTGAGCAAGTGGCAATTCACCGCACATTTACATGTGGGCACTTCGATTGGAAGGTATACACCGAATGAAGCCACTGCCTATGCAGAGATCAAGGATTTGCACAAAATCACAAGCACCAAGAAGGTGAAGGTGCATTGGAAACACATACAACTCACGAGCGCAACTCCTACATCAAATGTATGCATTGTTTCTTCTCCTAACATCAAACAAGAAAGTATTCACACTCGCGATGCAGCAAGGCTCATCCTGGTGGGTATTTGCCTGGAATAATTAGACGAAAAACATTTTTCGCCTCCTAACCCACTCACTCACTTGTCTACACGCACACTCTACCACTTCAAACTCCCACATCTTTAGTGCTTGCATTTTCACATACCTCCCATTCCTCACCCTTCTCCTCAAATACAACAAGCGGTCGCGTATTTTTCCCAACACCCACTTTCCATAAAATGGTCAACCCTGAGTTGCCTGTTAAATTAAGGAAAGTCTTGCAAAGCGAGTGGTGGGAACCTACAAAACAACATCACACGGCACAGGTCGATGCATATTTGTATTTTATAGACATCGCAATCTACGAAAGGGTCGCCATCTCTGACAATCCACAGTCACACAACGTGTGGGAAGCCAGTGGATGTTCCGCTTCGACCACTGCTGTTTACCCAAAGCACTGCGTTCCTTTGGAGAGGGAGCTCTCTGCCTAGAGTATGCTCAATCTAAGAAAAGTGCATCACTTGTTTGTGTGGGTCGATCAAACAGACCTTAAGCTTTGATTCCATCTCTCGGTACAGCGATTGCTTCCCACCGCTGTCTCCTTGCGATGAGTTACAGGTTTCTATGCTTCTCGGTCGAATGTCATCTCACTGGCACAAAGACTGAAGAAAAATCAACTTATGTGAACTAGGTGACGAGACCGAGAGACATTTTTAAGTTTATAAGCTTACCCTCCCGCTCCTGGATCGCATCCTCTGTGCTTAGTCACCTCTTCGTCCAAAGCGCTAATCGATGAATCTTGGTGCCATCATTTGGGTCATAACTAGACATCCATCTGCTCAAGCAGTGGTTCAACGACCCATCCACCGAATGCCAACTCACTTACTAAATGAGGCACCAACTGACCAAATATTGGCACCAAGATTCACCGATTAGCGGTTTGGACGGAGAGGTGACTAAGCAGAGAGGATGCGATTCAGGAGCGGGAGGGTAAGCTTATAAATTTAAAAAATGCACGATTCTCACCAAAATTTCATGAGCCTTCAAACCGCTGCATTAATTTCAGCAAAATGGAGGCAGAATGAACTGCATTGGATGGGTAAGCTACCTACGTCAGTGTAGTTGGGTCCTTTACAGTCAGCAAGGTGCAGGTCAATCAAAGCACGTCAAAGAAGAGTCTTTAAATACTGCGTACGAGATACAGCTAAGAATGGCGTTATTAGGCGGTATTTATAGAGTTGAGATGCTTGCGCCAAAATGGGCGTTCATAAATGGAAGAGACAAAGGGGACACTGGCATGCTTCTTAAATGTAAGAATGTATAGATTCTGCTTCAAGTGTTGCATACTATGGTAAGATGTTCGGCATTTAAAACAGTGAATTAGTCGTTACCAGATTGTTAATCTGTCGGCATTGTGCATTCATTGCAAGCGCCGAAATTTCTATTGAATTTGAAGATCACAAATTCAGCCCCTTTGCGGAAATGCACAAGAAATCCAATCCTTTGCAGCTGAGACATGCATGCTCCGGGTTAGGTGCTATTTGGGTGAGGTATAGCGGGGCCAAGGTTGTGTCCTCTCCGCTAACACTTAGTGACACCAGCCACCCATGTAAATCAAACATGAGGACGCGGCGAAAATTGCACAATCAATCCAGGTCGCGACCTGCCCAACAATTTGCCTTTTCGAGACCTCCAGGACATAGCAAAACAATGTGTGCAAAATAGCTGAAACAAACTCAGCACATAGATTCTCATCAGTTTGCTAACATTGGCAACACCGCATTATGCTGCAACAATTGTCGTACCCCATCGTCAAAATTTTCCATTTGTCTCTCCTTTTGGATGGAATGGACCGATTTAGTGCACCTACTTTAAACTGTCACATGGGAAGTCATGATACCGAGTACCTGCTCAGATGCCCTCATCCAAGTAACTAAGTCGCCATCCTCCACACCTTGTAGACACTGCTGTGAATGATTACATCTCAAATTAAGCTGATAGCCCTTGCTGCATTTCAATCACTTTTGCATGCGACTTCTGTTGATGCTTTCTTATTGTTTGCACCCCACCGCACTATTGCATGCACATCTTCTTACTGTGCAAAGCCTCTCAAGTTTCCATTTTTGAAGGCGGCTCACCCAAAGCGCTTCATTTAAGTTGAACAACAAAGATGTTGTGATTCAGCTACTGCAAATTAACATGATGTGGTCTTTGTTTTACTTATGTCACTACTGATGATCGCTTTGACTGTCAAACCACAATTTTGCATGCAAAATGAATCAACGTGTGCACCGTGGTAAGCTGCATTGCAAGGCTTGAATTTCTCTTCTTTCCGTCACCACCAGTTTGAGTGCTATAGTAACAAGAGATACTAACAGCTGATGGCTTTAGGGGTCCAAATTTTAGGTAATTGATGCGGTTGCCTTCTAGATCAAGACGTGTTTCAGGGTTGTAAATGTGCAATGGAACGTGTGACAGCGCTCTGCTCTTGTGTAACTTTAGTTAATCTCAGTAGGTTAGATCACTTGCAGCATGAATTACACCCTTTTGATGTTGTGGCTTAAAAGTGCCTTTCTATAAGTCCACGATGCCACTTGAAACATGTCTACACCATCCCCTTTGACACTTGGCTGCTTAACCCGAGCATCAATAAACGTTGTTGACATAAAATAGCAAAACGTCATACAAGTTAAAAAGAGAGCTTAAACTCTTTTCCAGTCACTTAATTTTATAATTTGCACTTGAAAAGCGGCTAAGGAAACATAAGCTTAGTATTGATAAAATTGCTAGAGGAGCCAGACAAACTAGGCGAAACAATGAAACACGTGGGCACCACAAATTTTACAAGCCAAAATCCAGTAGTATAAGGCCATCCATCCATCCCAGCACCAAGAAATATTGTCCACATATAGTGGCAAAACGTCACACAGTTTAAAATTTAAAATCTCTCCTAATCACTTAATTTTATAGTTTGATCTTAATAGTGACTAAGGTAGTTTAAACACCGGCTTGAGAAAATCGCAAGAGCAGCGAGACAAACTAGGCGAAACAATGAAACCAGTGAGTTCTACAAACTGCATAAACCAGAATTCGGTATAATAAAGCTTAATGGTTGTTGTTGCCATCCAGACACAATTAAGATGCAACTTCTGTCTAAAAAGTGGGAACTCTCGTGTTGCTATGTAAGCAATACACCAGGCCGCTTTATGCAAAATTTAAATTTACAGAATTCGGTAAAAAGCCAAACACGTTTCCAAGAGTTCCTACACATCAAACTCGTTCTTTGGCTCAAACATAGGGCAGAGAATGAATCTGATCAGCAGACACAGCTCTGTGATTCAAATAGCTTTCAAGTAAATTAATGGCTCACATTCATACCTTCGTAAAAGCCTAACGTCAAAAGAGTCTATTCACCAGTTTGGTAAATCAAATATCTCGCGATAGGATGATACTTGCGCTAATTTTCCAGAACACCCATAATCCTTCGTTAGCCATTTGGAAACTAGTTCTGCAACGTATCCATAAATGGCCTCGATTGGTGAGGACCTTCTTTACTCAATTCCACAAAACACCATAGATCTGCATCTTTGCTGAAGCACTTAAAAGTGCTGATGGAAGCCAGAATGGCAACAGGGGTAAAAGTAGCTAGCAAGGAAATTTTCCAGCAACTTTTGTTATTCCAGGATGTTTTCATTGGCCCACGTAGCCAATGCTTACGATTTGTTGAGGTACACTGAACTGAGCTGAAGTAGCAGTGCTACTTCAAGCAATATATTTTCATAACAATAGTGGTTTATGCATGAAAAGTTAAGTTTTCCTTATATGGTTGTACTTGCGTAGTCAAATCACCTTTAATTCTTCAGTGACCACAACCTTTTGTAGGTTAACTTCATCATCTCAAAAAATTTGCATTGCTGCAAGAGGACCTCTGCTACTGGAAATGACTAGAGCCCATGAAAATCGTAGAAGTGAAGACGGCTATAAGACAATAATCATACAGCGGCAACGGGGCCAACAATAACTATAAGACTACCAACGAAGGCAGGCAGCCCGTGTCGGCAGCCACTAGAATTCGTCTAGAACTAACTCCTCAACATGGATTTCGTAGGCTGAAAACGACGCTTCTATCCCTTATGTCCCATTCAATGCAACCAAATTTTAGGCATCTATAAGTTCATTTGGTTGAGCGGTCATTCACACGCAGCAATTTTCTAACCAGGACTGCTTGTGCTCAATGCCCATGCCCATCAAATTATACCCCACCAAGAAAAAGCCAATTAAATGCATTCGTTTTGGTTGTACATCCAGGCTCCTCACTCCGGGAAAATAGGACTAAGTGTAAGGCAACGATTTGAAGTTAAAAAATGAACTCGAAATTACTTCCCTATTCATTGCTGATCGTCGTGACCATCCATTGTTAAAATGGTTCCCCAGTTGAACACTTCACCACTTGCTTGCTTCTGTGACACCCAGCACTTCACTGGACTACTCGTTTCTCCTGCCGCTTTTAAGGGTTCCATAGTGACCATCCACTTTGGTTGTGTTTTGTTTGCACGCTGGTATGAGGATATAACAGTCACGGTGAGGCCAAGGCCATTCAGCTAGGCGGCCGTGCTGAGCGCCAAGATTTTCCAGTTTTACTATAGGAGACAATGCAAATAATCTCATTTGCGCATCGAATTTTGACTCACTTTCAGTTAGTCTCAATTTACGTCCTCTGCTCTTGACTGGAGCATTTGTGAGGATAATGCAAAGCACTTTGGTGTAAAAGAGCAGTACCTTGCGGATGAGCTTAAAACCAGTTTTGAAGGAATTGGAATGGGCGGGTGGTTTTCACTTTAAAGTGACTCTTACTTCGGCAGGAGAAAATAGCGTGATCTAAGAAAATTACCTGACTGCGTACAGAGTAGTCGAAACCTCTAAGTTTTCCAAGTGAAAGCACCTGATACAATGCTGTGGTCGACCTTGAAAACTGAAACCGAAGCACAAATTTTTGCCCACAATGTTGCAAGATGCGTCAGTTTGAAAGGTCGATGACAAAGTGGAGACCTAACTAGCTGGTGGAATTCGCTGTGCCCGTGTACAACACCTTATCTAGCATTCATATACGCAACAAGCCTTTTATGCCCTTTGGCACAAGAGTCGCAATACTAACCTCAAATAACCTGCTAATTTTACCATTTGCTCACGTGGATGACGCGCAAACTGAAAACGCCTTTGAGGTGTAGGAAAATCCTAGGCGCAAGCAATTGCTGTGCAAAGGTGACCAATGGATGCAGTCATAAATACTGACATCTATGGTGTTCGTCACACCACCAAGTCCATCATTTGTACGCATACACGCACAGACGGAATACTTTCTGTGTTTTGCGCAGCACGAGTACACAAGGAGAAAAGAACGATGTGCAAAACTAATAAATGCATGCAACCTACTCATGACATGAACGCATATCATCGACAATGCCTCTGTGTACATGGAAGTGTCTCAGGGTTCGAGTCAACCCAACAAATTCTTCCTTCTGCATGTGTGCCAATACCATCTGCAGCATTATGACATTTGATTCGCTTCCTGGATTATAACAGCTCTGTGCTGATATTTCACCCCCTCCACACTAACTTCAAATTTTTTTAAATCAGCCCTAGCGAAGCTCGTTGATGCCTCGAAGTCGACTGAATTGGATACCAGTCAAATCACGCTGCAGCCTACACCAGAATGATGGACAATTGCATGGGGTGTAGGATAATGATGGATACAGTTGAGCAAATTAGCTATCAGGATTGACGACGGCTATTATGCGCAGCCAATGGAGTAAATTAACTGGCAATCATGTAAGTTTGTCCCTCGTTGGCTATGACGTAGGCACATAAGAGCAAAGAGTGCTCCACGAGAGGCCCAATTCATAAATCTCCCAATTCGCTAATGAATTCAGCATACCCAACAAAAAGACACTTCAGTAAAAGACTGTTGGAGGCAATAGTACAGGTGTTCAATTATTCATTAAGTGGTTGCAAGCGATAATCAGGGATGAGAGCACACGTTGCGCGTTTGCTGGTTACCACCACTGCTACGACCATCCACACGGCTGTGCACATTGTGGCACCACCTCACACGACCCAGCACACGGCGTCCAACATTGCGGCTTCTGCACGGGCCACACTACCCAATTCTGACTGCATTGTGAACCCTTCACTACCTCGTCCCACGGTGCCCACTTCCACGGATACGAACCCGGTCAGCATCCCAAGCCCATTTCTTTGACTGCTTCTGCCTTCTTTAAAACTGGCGTGTATTCTGACGTGTGTCTGCTTATATGCTAGTCGCCTTGTCCTCAATTGCTCTGCATGATGCATGCGCTCACTGCACCTTTGTTCTACATCTGTGTTTGCTGATCTGCAACAATGCTCTCGTGACTCGACTAGTTCATGTGATATTTTGAGTGCTTTCTAACATGTGAGTTGCATGGGACTGACCTAGCATTCTTGAACCTTTTACACCGAGTCTTAAACAGTATTGCACCAAACCATCACAACCCACGTAAAATTGTATTTCACAGATTTAATTACGGACATAGAGATAGTGAGCTAATGAAATATAAGCCCACGCAGTTTGACGAATAAGCCAATTTAGATGCTTCGTTAAAGGGACTATCATCTTTTCTCAGCACAGATTTAAATCTACTAAAATAGTGCAGCAAATATAAGACAAAGAACCTATGAATATTTGGCATTTTTTTGATGGTGGCAAATGCAATTTATTTTCGGAAACAGTGAGTTCTCTACTTCACTTGCAAATTTTCATGTTGTTTAAGCTTTCTCTACTGCACTATGCAGCAAACAGACGTGCAAATAGTTTGTTGAAGTTTCACCTTCAATGTTTAAAACATGGTGCATATATCATATACTCCCAGAACTGGATAAAAATAAAACCTCTCCTCCTCGAAATAATTGCCCCGATTTTTCAACCTAGCTGTGGAGCAGTTTTCTTCCAAATCCACGCTCGGGTTGCCTGAACTCTATTACATCCCTGCATTAATAAGCTAAGCTGTTGCACACAGGCACACTGGTTATGAGCCATTAGAATTGCTCCATATTTGTCCACAGACACACGAGTCACAGAACTATGCTGTAGTACGTCACTAATAAAATTCATCCACTTAAGACGATGTGGAGCAAAATGATCGCCAAGTGTACAGCCTCCAGTGGGATTCCGACACTTGCTAAAAGCGTTCAGTGCGCATACTCTTATTGAACGCATCTGTATCACAGCTAGCCAGTTCATAAGCTGGTTTTTTGTCGGGATACTGTGCTGTTAGTGTTGAGTGCATCCCAATTTGCCTGCAAAACAAGCAAGAGTTCCATCGACAAGTGATACAACTGCAATCTGTTTTGATAAATTGTTGGTTCCTAATGCTTCCATTGGTAAATATTAAGGATAGTGCCAATGCGGACTTACAACCAAATCCGACCACTTTGGAATGCCACCGAAATTTGTGGCCATGGTTCGCAAGTGGTGCGCAATGCTTACAACAGTGCTGTCCATTCCTGTGGCAGGAATACTACTATGACAATGCTCAAAACTATCGGGAAAGCCCTATCGGTACCACACAACGCATGTTAACCTGCCAATATTTTCCAGGCAACCAAAGTAGTCAGCATGGTTGGAGAAAGACAAAGGTGCAATCACAAAAGACCACTGCTTAAAGCAGAAGTGGGCGCAGCTTTTGATAGACGAGAGGTAGATTCAAGTTCTTTAACTCGACCGTAGTTTTGGAGGGCATTCAAGGTATGGCACAATCGTAATAACCATGAAGGAAAATGCTATCACCTAATTGCCAATTCAGTGACCCGAATTGTTTGGGGGAAGCAAACGTCGCTCTTAGATTACGTGACCAACAGAAATAGCCCCACCATATGTAATTAATTAGTCCTGAGTATGATAGGCAAATGATTTGGTAATTATTAGTGCACATGCACTAATTTTGATCGTTTGTAATTATTAGCATTAATCCTGTTAATAGCAGTGCTTTCTCAGCTGAGTAACCTTGCGGTCGTCACTAACGTTAAGGTCATGGAGACCGTGGGGTCACAACCTTAATAAGTTTCGGTGAGGCCGACAGAATCTAGTGCTGAGCGTAATTTTTAGCTGACATAGGGCTAAAAGTACTTAGTTCTACCTCTGATCTATCAAAGGTGCATACTTGTCCTTCTCCGATCGCGCCGACCGCTTGTAGGACACTTTGAGGGGGTTACTAGGTTACTTTACATTGTGCCGATTACTGCTCCTCACAAATAAAGTGCTTTCAAAAGTGCCGAGCATTATCACCATAGCTTTGCTGTTGACGCAACAGTTGGCGTTGCTGCGTGTGGTGCACAACATTAAGTTTTTGTAGCAACACTGATATCGACGGCATTCCAAAGTGACTAGTTTTGTCAGGATGTTTGCACGGTCATCACTAGTTGTGTAATATTGTTGCAATGAAGATCAAAAGAGAAGTTTATGGCAAAGATAATGCTTCGAGTTGGCTGCATCACAATATGTGCAACTGCCTCGTGTTTGGAAGCTGCGGGTTAAGATTGTGAGTTATACGTATCTCTGTGTCCTCTACTGACACGGAAAGGTTTGCAAAATTTTCGACTCATCTGCCAAATGCGCGCGTAAATCAGGCAAAAGTTGGCAATGACAAAGTTTTTGAAGATGTTTGATACAATTACATGATGATGGGAGCAACCGATTGCAAACCATCTCAGTCGTTGCAAAGTTATTTCAACGCTACTTAAGATCAATGATGAAAGCACACATTTACGAAACCTGTGACACCTCATTTGCCCTAAAAAATGCAACTGAAATGAAAGCAGTTAAAATGGCACAACAAACCGTCTACTGTGGCAGAAGTGAGTCGAGCATCTGTTATGCTAAAATCTCAACAAAGTTCTACTTCACCATCAGCTGCGAAGCAGGATCTATACTTGGCCCTGCTGTACCTCACTCCAATAGTACCTAATCTGGAGCATGCACACCTCCTCTGCAAAAGAAGGAGGTTCTCGTGTATTTTCGCAAAAGGGTTTAATTTCTCCACTTTCAATTCAATTAAAATTTCGGCGATCGCAATGAACGCACAATGTCAACAAACTAGCTCTTTGGTACTGACTAAATCATGGTTTTAAATGCCCAGAATTTTAGCACAACATGTAACAATTGAAGCAGGATCGATAATGCTCACATTTAAGAAGCATGCCAGTGCCCCCTTTGTCTCCTCCGTTTATGAGCGCCTATTTATACGCAAGCATTTTAATTCTAGAAACACCGCTTAATAATGCCCTTCTTAGCTGCATCTCTTACGCAGTAGTTAAAGACTTCTATTTTATTAGCCTGCGTCATGTTGACTGAAAGGGACCCAACTGAAATTACTGCAAAGTGTCGCATAATTATTATAGTGTATTTTCCCTCGAGAAGTCGTCCTGCTAATTAGTCGTGACATTATTGTGAGGAAGCGAAGATTGCACCTCTCGGCAACTAGAAAATCTTAATCAGCCCCGAAATCTTCCTCATGAACTTATAAGGCAATCAAATGGGTTATTTTTTAATATTTGATACATTGTCTTCATCATCCGCAATCTGGAGTTCTAAAAATGAATCCACCTAGTAAAACGTACAATTTTGTTCCCTTTGACACATTTATTTTCTTATCAGTTTAACTCACGTCTGAAGCCTTATAATGCTATGGCGACGATCAACATCATAGTTGCAATAAATTCCAATCCACCATTTCTATCCACTTATCACATAAATGTTCGTTGATTAGAAGACAGAGCATGAAGACCAATATCCTATTTGCCTACTAGGTTCTTTGATTCTATTCCTTACGTAGTGCAAGTAGAAAAGGAATCAACGTTGAAAGACATTAGCCCCAAAATTACCACCGAGAATTTTCGCCATTTTGAGGCTCTACAAGTACTTACGAAAGTCCTTTTGACCACGCAAGTAATGAGTAACCCAGTAGTCACGGTATCGCTGAGGCATGAAATGTGTGTCGTCGCACCGTTATTAATTGAGGCTCAGATCAAAGTCTCACACAGATATGCGTGTTTTTCTGAATGAATGAGTTTCTCTTTAATCAGGAGTGTATAGGAGATAAACAAAGGCTGTCGAATGATGTTGCTAGTGCCTTGGCATGAAGAAAGTGCAAGAGCAAGGAAAAGATTTTTAGAATACAGCAAAACGTGCTAATTAAAATACTTTGCGAGTGATAAGAGTCAAATTCTGGGGGCCTTGACACCCCTCGATCGGCTATTTATGCGTTTGCCGAAATGGAAGCCACCAAAATGCGAAGGAACTGCAGTCCTACCTACATTACAGATATGCAAATTGTTCAGACCTAAAGGGGCATCTATAAGGATGCTAAATAATAATGTTTGGTTAGGAGATTTCTTATTCCTAACTTGCTACATCACCTCTGCATGCATGCATTGGTGCAAAGCGACAAAATGTGATACAATATACAATGCAGAGCCAAAATAGATTCTCATCTTTGCTACCTTGATGTCTATCCAAAATAGCACTACAAATCTACGGGCCATAGAGAGAGGCTGAGTTAGAAACAACCTCACCAATCAGCTTTGGCTTGAATGGGTTTACCATTTAGGGCGGTTCGAATCGCCGTAAGCAGATAGGGGCATCATTCAAATACACTAAACACATTATCACGACCTTTGATTGCTGGTGGGAGTAGATTCAACAAGAAAACCACCTTCTTCAATTTGAGCATAGGTGCTGCCGGTCATAATTCTAAATCAAGCACAATTTACGAACACCTCATTATAACTAAACTGAACTTAATACATACATACTGCAACATTCACATCCATCTATCAATAAATTATTTTCGACATTTAACATCACAGTTACTAACAAAAATATACCGACAATACTTCACTTTACGTCCAACCAAAAGGGAACTCGGCGATAACAGCGATATTTGCGTCATTCAAAAGGATAGAGGAGTTCAACTACGATAGCAAAGTGTAACTAACTTACAATTTAAGGGTACATGGAGGACTGGGCATGCATTTGTCGAGACTGCGCATAACTGAAGGCAAGAATATAGTACATGACAATCATCTTATAGGTAATAGGCGGTAGTGATGAATTAATGCCTCTCTGTCAGCTATTCACGTCACACATGGTGAGTGGGCTCTAGACTGGATTTAATCGACTAAATCCTATGAATGAAATACACTTTCACAAAAGGCAGAAAATGCCGGTGGCGGTGATGCAACGCAATTAAGTATAATCTAACTCGACGCGATTGTCGTATGTTAAGAGCCGAAGTTGACGCGATTCCGTAATGTGCCTTCGCAAGCTCAATTTTAGAGCTGATGTGCATGGTTACTGACTGACATCTCCAGTGGCACAAAAGAATTTTGCACCTCTTTATTTGTAAACCCACATTAAATGGAATTAGAATTGTAGGCACAGTGTCAACAGCTAGAATTGCAACTATTCCGGTATACAAACGCAAACCTCCCTAAGTCCATTCAAGCAAGAGGCCAAACATACTACTGCTACAACATGGAGCTAAGTATTGCAGTAAAACAACGCACAAGTTAGTTTTGTTGGTTGCTTAGACGATTTAACTGTCAAGGTTTAGCTGTTCAGGCGCTTAAATTTTACATGGGTTAACTTGAAGTAATGTTTGCTTCAGCCACCTTGCATAACCAAAGTTAAATTTGGGAGTGCATGAAGTGGAGGGGCAGTCTCTATTTCACTGTTTCACTATTTCGAGACGATTTAAATGAGATCGCGTCCCAGATTAATAAGTTTATTCAATGCAGCTAATCGCAAACTGGGCAATAAATAAAGGAAAGTTGTCTCAGCAGATGGAGGATGCGTAGGCGTCTACTGGAAGCTTAACAATCAGCCAGCGCTTTAGTCTTCTTGATTGAATTTGCAAAAACACGGCGTGGCCACACGCTGGAAAGAAGGTCAAGTTCAGACGATGCTGCTCTCATCAATGTTTGTCAATTTTAATGGTGAAAATTATGATGTGGTGTCAAGCGCATTTGTTTTGGGTTGACACCATTCTGAAAACAATGTGTGTAAATGCGCCATGAGTACATAATACCGGACCTAACCCCTTCTGCTATGAAGAGAAAACTGGAACTACGGTGGAGTTCAACCCACTTTACCGCGTTTCTACTACACAGGTGCGGCATTTATCTGTTTACACCATCTGCCCTTCCGCCTAAATACCGTGTTCACTCCTGTGTGTGTAATTGCACTCTTCCACTCCAGGCTGCGTGAGAACAAATGTCCAGCTGCAGCTTTTACAAGGAGGTTTCAACAAATTTTTATCAGACAGAACCTGTCACTTCAGCCTAATAACAGCCAGTGTGTTCGTTTACAGGCCGGTTAATTGCATTCAGGTGTTGATGACATGTTGGGAAGTAATATGTTTGCACGCGACTCACTAATTCAACCTCGATCAACCAATCACTCATCCTTCTTAGATTATCATAGCCTAAAGTGAGTGCTGTCTGGCACAAGATGAAACCCTCGAGGTTGCATAGGAATGAGACCTTTTTCATTGCATCCATCACCCCCTTCGGTTTCGGAATTTCCACTGCATCCACACCTGTGTAAATTTAAGAGGTATAAGCGAAAGCCAGCTGCGAACTGAAGACTTTTGTGTTATTAAAGTAGAGGCTAGCAATTATGGATATGGCCGGTTCAAGCAGGAGAGTCTACAGATAACAAGGCTATTTACCATAACTCCATTTGTTGAAAGCTGATTTGCCATATTAAAGCATGACTCGAACAGGCGTATGTGTGCATTCTGATGCAAAGGGTATTTAGGGGGATTAGTAATGGTTGGCTATTCAACCATGTCCTATGACTTGATTAATTGTTCTCCTCGAGGCTGACATTCCGGGGATGGTGACAGGTTCATTACCACCACTGTACCGACGTCTACGCTTGACACGTCCTTCCAAGACGAAGGCTAGAAAACCAATGCCTAGAATGCAAAAGAAATCGCACTGTTCTCATCTGCAGCACCAATGTTGGATTGTTGATAAAAGGCATCATTTCCTGCAGCATTAGTTAAGCTGCACACAAGACATCAAGGAGAATCATGGGAAATGAATTCAAAGAAAGTAGAGTGCAGATTACTCCATATTAAAAACTGCATGCTCAAAACAGTGCTTGAGGAGTGCTAAACAGAGCGACCCACTTGCCACTGCAAATGAAATTAAATGAAGTCGTTTGCAGCTGCAGCATAAAATCACCTCATCAGCATCTGGAATCTGTGCAGGTGGCGTCTCAACTATGCTCCCTGATGAGAGACCGGCGGCACCAGAGGGAAGGCGAGGCAGAAGATGGTGGACAGATATGTCCAGATCTCTATAGACCCAACCTTTTAAAATGAGGCGTTTGTTCAGTATAAAAGTGACCACCGCAAACAAAAGTAGACAAAATTATTAAAGTGAAAAGTGGCTAAGCCATTTTCATCTTCCACATCTGTCAAATGCCCTAAGGGTGAAGGCATGTAAAATTTGGAGGGCACGCATTATCACTTAGATCACGTGCCTTGCTGAGTGTAAATGGGCCAAATAATAATGCCCCCTACGACACTCGCCACTCTGAAATTAAAAGGCTCCACTCAGGCAACATGCTAAGATTCTCAGACACAGAAATACTCGCCACTCATTATTGGGTGTAGAATTTTTCAAATCACAGAATGACGCATGCAGAGAAGAAGAAGCAGACGAAGGAAGGTTTTTGTATGGCGTGTCCGAGTATCCACCAGAACCCGGGAAATACGACGAAATTGAAGATGACGATGCTCCAGACCAGATTACGTAGTGGTTGAAACATATGGGTTTTGTGTCCTGGCATCTAGAATGCCTTTGGAATCAGAGCACAAAAAACGACTTCCCGAGTAAGCAGTGAGTGCCTCTTGTAGGCATATGTCAGAGCACGGGTTCTGGCTCTAGCTGAGGTATTTGCCCGACAGCCGTTGCATTGAGGACAAAGGCATTTGGTTTGCGGTTATTGCAGTCACTGCACTCCATTCGCAAAAGAGACGAATGGTTCTTTAAGTTATCACTAAGGTACTTGCGACAGCAACGAAGAAGTAAGTTCGGCTTGTTTGCACTTTTATCCACTCAGATACAATACGTGAGATAGAGATATAAGTAGTGGTACCACAGACATACCTACTTGCAGCTTGCAGCCTCCGCAACAGCAATGTAAAAGGACTATGTGCGAGATACATTCAGAAAGATATCACCGCGACCAAGAACTTGCAATGAAGCATTAGTAAACATACGACCTGACAAGAAAGATGATTAGGTTTATGGGGTGTTCCGCTTACATCGTCGAACTTATGGCTTGACAAGACTCTCAACATCTATACACGGAGGCAGAAATTGTGCCGCTCCCGCATCTTGACAATGCCAACCGTTCTAGACCGCTGTGCAAAGATAATGGCAACGCTTCCATGAATTCATTTACCTTGCCTCATCCCCAGTGTAGAACCCTCATTTCTATTCAATCATGCAGCAAGTGAATGCGCCACAACGGGGAGAGTTTCAAGTTTTCACCCAACTACTGCCGCTATTGGCTCCTTCCTTTCGCCTTCCTCGGCGGTGAGTGGGTGGTAGAAGTTGGCTGGGTGGAGTACTGCCATGTGCATGTATAAATCAGTGCATGGAGTTGATGTTCCATTGCGCCACATTTTGCACAGATGGAAGTGGATGTGTCTTCTTATTTTGCCTTGTTAGATCACAGTTAATGACTGTTGACGAGACAGGTGATGAGTGCATGAGCGGTGGTTGCCCTCTCCCTCCTTCACCTTTCCAACTTGTTGAAGGAACTCAAGCCAACGGAAAAGTAGATTTGATGGTTTGACAACGGTAAGAAGGAGGAGGATACCTTATTTTAGCACTACTTTGATGAACTTGCTCAATGACCCTGTCTCCCCCAACTACTACTACACCCCACTGCGAATTAGCACCACCATCCCGTTGATGACAAAGTGTGAAGGAGCTCTATCTAAAGAATGAATTAATTTATTCTAAACAGAAATAACATGAGGGTCGCCAAACCAGCCGAGGAGGGGTCTGTCACAACAAGGCAGCTCAGACAGATGCTTCTGTGGAGGAAGTGGGGAGAGCAGAGAAGGGGGAACTCGTCAGTCACATCTGATATGAAGCTCATGAGATTCCAACAGATACGTTAATTTGTCGCCTTGCCCAGAAGTGCAAAGAAATGGAAGGAGGCAAGGGCAGCTGCAGTGGTCTATGCCACAGCTGAGGTCCAGATAAACGTGATCGAAAGGAAGCATAGAAAAGGGAGGAGGGAAGGGATATGGATGCGAAAGGAATAGGAGATGGAAGGCAAACAGCTGCTCAAAGAAAAAGGAGCAAAGGGAGGGAGAGGGAGAGGGGGAGCGGTGGAACAGAGAAAGAAGTGAAGGACAGGGAGACAATACCTGTGGTGAACGATGGTGCTGGCGATGGCAGGGCAGTGGCATTGTCGTCTGCAGCGGACTACTGCGAGGTATTGTTATTGGCACCGCAAATTCTCAACCAAACAATGAAAAGGGAAAGAAGTAAGTGGAAATGAAGAGAGGAGTAGGATAGACAGACAAAGGTCCTTCCTTCTTTCGACGAAGCAACGATCATCATCATCTCTCCCCTCCTCCTACGCTAACCGCTGGCTGTGCAAGCAGGTGCATCAAGAGCAGCAACAGCAACAACGACAACTAAAATGTGCCCTTAATACTTTCGTCCAACTCCACTTACTCCTTCTTCTGCTCGTAATGGAGGTGCTGCCCTAACCAGTAAAAGGCAATCTCACCAGCTTGGCATTCTACGATGGCATGGTTGGTAGCAAGTACTCCGTCCCCCATCACTGACCGATGGAGTCCGTGAACCTGTGGCGGTGAGGTCGTCGATGTTGTGGTTGGCATCACGCGAGTCCGCTGATGGTGTTGGTGAGGGGTCGACTGCACCTGCCACGCGTTTTCTTCTTTGGCTTGCCGTCAACTTTGTGCTAATCACCACTGATGACGGGGTGCGCCTTCTCCTTCTTCACCTCTTTCTCCATTCTCCCGTCCCCCTTGCGCTTCTCACGCTCCCATTCCTGCTCCTTCTTCGAACGGCCAACAGACTTCTTCCCTCTCCTCTTTTAAGCGCAAATATCCCTTGCGCCATCCCCACTGCCTCTTCCTTCCATTTGCACTCATCTGAAGGTTCGGTTATGCCATAACTCGTGCCTGCAGTGCCACTGTTTTCTTCCGTTTCCATCGACTGCAGCTTGCTTCGCATCGGAGACTTCTAGGCAAGGCGAGAAAGTTGAGTATCTGCTGGAATCTGCTTAACTCCATATTAGATGAGCCTCTTCGTTCTTCTCCTCCTTCATGTCCTCTTCTTCCGTGTAATCGTCTGTCTGAAGTGCCTTGTTGTGACAACGGACTCCTTGTGGGTGGCTTCTTTGGCAACCTGCAAGTGGTTGGCGTTAGTAGAGATGTGTGTGAAGGCGAGCACCTACCGCTTGTCAACACAATTCTCACGATATCCACTGCAGTCCGGGCGGCAGAAAAGAAGTAAAGGTGGGAACCGAAGACGCAAGCAATGAGGAGATATGAAAGGTAGGGATACAAAAAGAGAGCTAAGTAGCATGTTCGTGCACTAGTCAACGTCTCGTTAATTGACTTGATGAAGTAGGGCAATCGATGGATTCAATCGATTGCTTCAGCGTTTAAATGTGCGCGGCTGCCTGGTGACGCTTTCATGCTGCATGTACAGAGCATGAGTGGGGAAAGGAGAATAATGGTAAACATGTATACATGCGTGTGTCACATATATATGTGACCGGAAGGTAAAATGAGATAAAAGGCATGACAAAGCCGAAGATGCCGTTTCAATGAAAATACAGTAACAAATTTGAAGCTGTTTGATTCATTTTTGATTAGAATGATAGAGGTGAGAGATGTGGGGAGAGGATGGTGGAGTGGCGGGTGGTGATGATGTTGGTGGCGAAGCCGTTATATTAAAGAGGAGTGAACATGGATCATGTGACTAAACATTCGCCACCGACTGCAGCGAAAAGTGATGTGGAAGTATGTGCCCCTCTGATTCTTGCTCTTTTTTCCAAATGCCTCCACCTAGTCAGCCAACTTGTTCCGAAGGCAAGAAAACCCAGGGGAAAGGGACAAGAATAGAACCTTTTGCCCTGAAACAGTCTTGCCTGCAAGGAATTCAAGCCACTATTTATTTTGCTGCTTCTGTTTGGGATTTTCATGCATTTCGTTAGAGTGCTGGTGAATCATCTACAGCGGTGTAATGCCTTGCATCATTTTGTAAAGTAAACGACGGACACTGTCACCCTTGAGCGACAGACATATTGATGGGCATTGCGTGCAGAACAGTCAGTTTGCCAACGAATCCTAGGGCATTCACTGATGCACCTGTCGGCCTAGTGACAAGGCAACCAAATGGCTGGATTTTAGCTGCTGATAAGCCACAAATAGCCTTAAGGTGGCGGTATTGACGCATGAGGTGCAAGCGCATTGGAGTTACCCATTCCAGGCTCATCAGCAACTAGGCCGAATCACACAAAATACCTCGAATCTTGAAGTTGGCCTAATAAATGTATACGAAGGAGCAGGGCAAAATATTTCAAGATGGTTATATAATTATTTGTCAAAATAATTCATCCGGTTAATGGGCTCTTAGTTTAACGTTGAATAGCTTGAGATTTTGACTTTGCTTACGCAATCCACCACTTTAACTTAATGCGAACATTTAACAGTCGAACAACTGAACGCTTTTGCTCCTTTTTATCTGCGGGCTGAGATGGTTGCCTTTTCCTTCGAAATGGGTTGTGCCTCTATCATGCCCTGGCTCTGATCCAACATTTTAACTGTCGATTCGTGTGCTGATTTTGCTAGATCGCGATCACTGACTACTTCCGAATGCACAGGGTTTGTCTGTAAGGAGTCGAATCTATGTTAATTAAGTGCGTCGCTGCCAGTACTGATTTAGTGATTTTGAGAAATTCGTGCAAATAAATAAAATAATGACTAAATGGGAGCATTTTTAGTGCTAGCAGTGAATTTCTTTTCATCTACCACCTCGATATTGCGGTCATTATTGGCACAGCCCTCCATCGCAGGAACGCAAATCTATTGCAACCTTGGTGGCAAAGTTCTCTTTTTTTTCATCAAATGCATGGGTAGGGTTAGGTAAGTTTTGCACCACACACTGATTCCCATACAATCGCCCAAATGTACATGTTTGCGAGTCTTCTCATTGTGCCTTTGAAACTGGGGCGAATTAGAAAGAATTAATGTAATTATGCGTGAAACGCCTGCACGCAGTGTTGATACACAGCTGCTGTAATGTTGGCAATGGAATGGGGTGGACAGGCTGAGTACACGAGGTCGCTGTTGGCACACGAGTTGCCACAATCCAGTCGTCTGTTTTTTACATTTAGACTTAAATTCCTAAAATTTATCTCAATCCAAGCCAGGTACATTAAGCATTAGGCAAATCGGTTTTGAATAGTCCCAGACAACCCCTTTGAATTCAAGAGTGAAACACTCAGTCAGTGAAACAGCATGCATTTTGACCAGATATAGATCGCACACGTACACACGAGATAAAGGAGCAATCGGCACCATTTGGGCTGCAGTATGAAGGTGGTTGATTAAAGATATAAGTGCCAATCGACTTGCCGTATGCTGAACCTATGGAAAGAATGGCGTTGGTGCGAATGATTGAGATCGAAATTGGCAAAGAGTTCATCAATTCTCTCTGCATTCTATTTAGCCCATACCAGGTTCTCGCAGTTTGGTGATACTGCTAGAACCGACTTTAGTCCATCAGTAGCATGTGTACATCTTAAACAGGCAAGTTTATCCTTAGCTTCTTCCGGATGCCATGTGTAATGCACCGTTGCACCACTGGGCATCGCTGGCTGCTTACTTGTCGAATCGAGACAGACCACTCGCCAAATGTGCTTACACAAGTGAATAATTTCTTCAAAGTCTATCCTGCATACAATCACAACAAGCATGCGGATATTGATGCTGAGAAGTGTCTTAGAATTCCACAATGACATTAGCCAGGAGGAGTAGTGCACGTAAGCTTGAACCATCTTTTTTATCCATTCGTGTTTGTATTCATTGTCGTCACACTACCTTCTGCTTCTTGCTGCTTTATACGTCACGATCGTGTCGCTAATGAGCCAATGCATTTCGGCATTCATGACAAGAATGGAGTTCACCTTGAGTTGTCATCGGCTTTATGTTGCGCACAACTTAAAAGGAAAAGTTCCGCTCATTTTTTGTCCGCCCTCTTTTATTTATCCCTTCAACGACTACTCCAGATAACCATACCGCAGCAGATGAGTTCTAATAGGACTTGTTTATCCCATTATCTAAAAGAGCGGTGTAAACATCTTTAGCCATACGCCAGTACAAATGAGCTGCTACGCTTGGTGGTTAAAAAGTACTTCTAGACACACCTCCCGTTTGTTATTTAGAAGCCGCATTTACTAGCGTGTCCATTTTGTAAGCCAATTGACACTCTGCGAAGACTGATGGTAAAAACAGATGGCATAACAAACAAATCTTTCGAAGGTATTATCAATTTGCATGGTTTAGCATGTGCCGATGTATTATAAGGGGTAGTTCATCTTCTCACTTGCTAAATAAAATTGCAGGAAGGCATCAACAACGTAGGTGATTCTGTTAATTTATGGCAAACATGAGCAAAGAGCCACCTGCTCTGAGATCAATTAAGGTACATTTATATAGAAGTTGACACGTTTGTCTATGTCTTAAGGTGGTGGTAAATTTGCTATGTTCACTATGCTTTCACTTCAAAGCTGCTTACCAACAAAGCCACCCTTTATCCCCCTTCAAAAATATATTCGAAAAGGTTATAAGCAGAGAAAGGGAAAATGGTTTCCAAAAGTTGCCTCAATCTTTGCGCTGCATTGATTTATTGTGGGAATACCGATCGCACTTTGGCTGCATTGGCAGGTACCATCATCTTAGCCAATGTTTCTTGAATTTATTTACCTGTAAGTATGTGTGACCGGTTGTGACGTTTTAAACCTGTTTCGACCCTATGGTGGGCAAGCATTAAAACCCTTGTGCTATGTAACCTGAATGGCCTAATGTTAACGGGAGTTTCCAGTTCCAAAGAATGTTTCGCGTCTTGATCTGAAACTCAGGAAAAGTCCTGGTTATTCACTTGTAGGGTCGTGGCGGTTAGCAATCATGCCTATATTTAGGTTGGCTGTAGGGCTAGTAGACCATTGTTCATTTACCGATGGTCAAGAAGGGGCCTTTACTTAAAGAAATTTTGATTCCTGATGTATGCCCAAGGACTCTGAATGACCATTCTTAGTTTTTATGGGAATAATGCGAGCAAACCAATAAAAATAATTAAAGTTTTGACCTTCAGACCTATCGCAATATCATTTCAAATGGGTACATAACGGTGATGGTAAAGAAAGTCGGAAGTCAAGAGGTATAATAAAATGGCAACACTGTTAAGCAGCAGAAGCCGTAAGGTCTGACGACTTAATATGCTGATGTCCACAATCCCTGAATTGACCTTTAGCTGAGAGCAGATGCGTTAAATTCGAACGCGGGCCAATAATGTACGAGTGCTATAGTTTTCTTCTACATAGCCCAGTTTGGTAAACGTTAATGGTAGACATATCTATAACAATACACCAGCATTACATGAAGAAACTCTAAGCTTATTCTTTATACTGTAAGTACGAACAAATATTTTAGGAGAGATCAGTGAATGACTTGATACTATGTAACGACCAACGGGTTTCCATGTGTACCGGAGATCAGGTTGTCATCAGAGAGATAAGCAGGGACAGATTGGAGTTGAATTTAATCTACCTTCGTCTCCACCATTCATAAAGAAACTGACGTGGATGGAAACTGTTGGCAGAACCATAGAAGCGTGGGCAGCACCCTGTCCTAATTTTCCTCTGTGGATTTGCGGTAATCAGTTCAACGTTTTGACAGTAGTTTTGTGCCACAGTTAACTTTGATCCACTTAACTGCTTGCGTTGCCTGAATTAGCTGAAAGAGTATTGAGACCGTTGCTTAGACCAAAATGGATGCTTTTATTGTTACACCTTATAATCCTCTGTTATATTTAGTCACGTCAAAATAGTAACCACAGTAGAAAATGCGAGATAAAAAGAGTATAAGGTTAAAACGCTTATAATTCTACCTTATCATGCTTCTCATGGACCAGCGCGAACGTCACTCATGCAGCTGATACCACCAGTCGCTATACACTGCCTTGAAAAATAGCTCACCTCCAAGAGTTGTAAACTGATGTGAGGGTTTAATCAGATCATGTCCTGTGTGTATAAAATAACTCGAAATAAAAGATAAATTTGATCTCGGTGACTATTTCATATGGTCCTATCAAACCGGTTTTCAAGTTGCATTTTTCTGAGCGGCTTTCTCACCTATTGCAGGAGGTAATTGCAGAAACATTTAGTTAAATAACGCGTACTGCAAAATAATGCCAATGTTTGTGAGTCTAATGCCACTGCCCTACTTCGCAATGGTTTAGGCGGCAAGTATTACTGTTAACTTCCTCTCCTCTGTTACGGTCAAACTGAAGTGCAAATTGTGCAAGGCTGGTCGTAAATCAAGTACCTGTCTTCAGTTAAACCGTTGAGGTTTGATTGACGTTGGGCTACCTACCAGCACATAGGGCACTCGGGATAAACTAATCCCATCCCAGGATGCAAGCACCTATTCGATCATCTCAACACTTTTCACGTCTGCTTCGGTTAATGTGGTAGTAGCCGCTTGTTGCTCCTGCCAGCAAATGCGCCTCTATAAAAAACGTGGCTTTACGGAAGCAATCATCAACACATAATCAATGACGAGCATTGGACGCGCTCTTCTGATAGTTGACCGTAGGAATGCATTTGCAGGGACTTTTAGAGCCGTTTTAACGACTTAAACGCATCTGTGCAAAAAAATCGCCTAATAGGTTTCATATTTTGTCTGCTACGCCCAAATTCAAGCGACAGGTGTGGCAGTAGCTACGACACTGTCAAAAGAGGCGCAGGATGTAGGCGCCGTAGCATGAATCTGATCAAGACCTATTCCAAACAATTTGCAGGCTTCTTTCATGAATGTAAATCTAAGCTTCTTTGCCTTTTTATCTTTACTACCTCTTCATCCTCTTATTTCATCGCCAATACCTCCGACCATTTTACCTTTATGTTTGCCTACAACGACATTCACCTCGAAAGGATTTGCTAACGACCAAATATTAGGATAAATGGAAACTGTTTAAAGCTAGGAGTGACGATAATGTCGCCAACGCCTAACTGCGTTTTTAGCTAAAAGTTACATTTTCAGATACTTAGAGCATTATAATGGTAGACGATTTCATTGTGACTGTAATTTTGTACAACTTTAATGCCACAGATACCTAAAAGTCCTGTGATTAAGCGCAAGACAAGTGTAACAAAAAGGTTTCTACTTGATTAACTACGCTATAAGACGTAAATATTTCTCCACTTTTGCCGTTATCAAAATAAATAAGGGAATACATTACTTGATTAAGCGATTTGAATGCAACCATTAAATCCGGCTGATGCGTGCAAGGATTATGAAGCTGTGCAAATGAGAGCGAGTGATGTTTTGTGATACCTTTAAAAATGAAGAATTTTTGATTCTGCAAGTAACTTTGCAATGCCTATGCAAAAGCATCAAACAGATTAAAGTCCGAATCATTCCAATTATGAGGGCACTTCAAAGTTTATTCTCATCAAATCTCGGCGCCTCTAAGGCTTAGCAAATCTGATCGCGTCCTCGTAACCAATGGGTCATAAGTACTCAAACCAACGGGATTCACTATTCGAAATAAAAGCGCTGATATTTGTTTACGATTCATCGTCTTGGACTCATCAACCATTAAGGTCGGTAAGCCGCATTCCCATATGCACTTTATCAACATTTATGCGACTGTCATGATGGTCAAGAACAGGTTTGTCGAGATCTCCGCACCATCATGAGTCAGGTACTTTTCTGCTTCATTTTCAATCCCTTTACTATTGTCTTAGACTTTTTCATAAAACGAATACTGAAATCGTCACCTACTACACGAGTATTTCCACAGCCATCCGGTTCCAATGCTGAGGATGAGGCTAGGCATGATTGTGATCCCAGACACTCCACCTCCTTCAACTTGCCTTCGACAGGCCCATCAGCAACACCTTCCGCAGCATCAAATTGTTCTGCTTCCCTAGTAAATCCAGTCAATGCGTCGTGGATATCACAAAGTGAATGCGGATTCAAGAGGCAGATCCCGGTGTCAGATTGTACCACGCCTTCTTCTTCCTGTCACCTAACCTCATTGCCCACTTCCTCTACGGTTCGCATGGAAACGCTTTGACAATCTTGTAACCCACCCACCTGTTCTGGTGCTATGGTATCCATTATCTTCCTCGCTCCTCTTCACCAGGGCTACCCGGAGGGTTTAGTCCGATGATCGCGGATTACCCCTATTGTTGTTCCCACTTGCATTCACAAACACTGTTTGACATGCTAGACACCAGCACAAGCACAACCTACTGCTAATGCATTTAAGTTTCCCATCAGCAGAATCTCAGGTAGCAACAATGATAATGGGATGAATAAGAGCAGCGCAGCCGACAATAGAGTTACCTCTTCGTCAATTCCTGGTGAGGTGGGCGATTAAGGGGTGGACAAGGGAGAGCGAAGGATTTGGCAATGCCCAGAGTGTAGGAAAACATACAATAGGTCTGCCTCTCCGCGAATGCATGAGCAAAGTCACTCACGCTCGTAAAATGTCACTTTTGTGATAAGGCGTTCTCTCGCAAGTGGATTCTTGTGGTTCACGAGCGGAGACACACGGGCGAAAGGCCCGCCGTCTGTCCTGTCTATCAGCATACCTTTACTGATCGGTCAATCATGCGAAAGCACAGGGCGGCAAAGCACTGTCACTGCACTCACTGTTCATAGTTGTTTGCAAGCTGTAGCCAAATCATCGGACAAATGGGAAAGTGTCAACCTCTCGCTCTTGCAGCAATCTTTGTTGATGATGATGCTCTTGCTTTCTGAATTGTCAGCACAATGTGCAGCCCCAATTCAATTAACTCAACCTCCTGAGATGAAGTATTGAAATTACTTTTAGACCAAATATGTGCACTGATCACATCAAATAAACCGTGTCATACTTTTAGGCACTCGTTATTTGCGTGTCCACTTTGTGCTCATTTGTCAAAATAAGGGAAAACCCATTTGATGCGGCCTATTCAGTCTTACTTGAGTATCCACGAACAATGACGAGCGAAATAATGACATCAGGCCGGTCTTTGAAGTGTTCGACTAAATGAGTCGTCACTAGAGTTCCTTTTGCCATAGTTATTTGTATACCAATTTGGAGCCTATAACTTAACAGATGATTTGATCTGTTCAAGATGGTGTAGGGTTTTAAAAAGTCCTACTTTGAATGCATAAAATAGCGTACATGGAATCACAAGTTGCTCACTATGTCGATTCGAACATGAAGGAACATTAGCGACTGCTGCTTATGAACAAATCTAACACAATGCATATTTTGCTTCTAAGGATATTAGGCCAAATATAATCATACTTCGAGGTGATTAAAGGCCAGTGATTTCGTTTGCTGTTGTTACCACCCTTTCAAAAATGGTTAACAATGCATAAATTGGTGGCAGGCCTAATGACTTTCGCTGTTCGATTTTGTTAACCTAGTGTTGACAAGGGCCACCAGTCTCAAATTTGGTACAATCTCCGACATTCATCATTCCATTGCATTAAACTGCCAGCTGTGGTGCCCTGTAATGGTGCAAAGATTTGGTCGGCTGGTCGGCAGTTGAGGAGGGCCAGCTCCACAGGTGAGAGCTGCTCTCGAATTTGCTCAGCACATGAGCTAAGTGTCAAATGGGTTCGTGATTTAATTGAACACCGGATCACTAAACAAGCAGTCTCTATGCAGATGGCGACCAGGAGAATGAAACTTTAATGAATTTTAGCCACAATGGCTAGAATTTAATTGCCGACTGTTAGGTAATCACAGCCGTGTTCCGTGCTCTCACAAGGAAAACTGAAGCGTGGTATCTGTCTTGCGGATGTCCTATCGTCAGTTTCTCTCTGCGTGACAAGAGTATGTATTATATCAAATCCAGATGTGAGATAACGGTTTGCGGTTCTCCGAACGAGAGTCCCACAAATGTTATCTGACGCGTGGCTGAGTCTGAGGTCAAGCAGAGGTGCATAAGTGCCACATTTAACGCTAGCTTGGAGAGTTATATATTAGAAATTCAGGTATTTCGCACATTTTACCTCCTACATTATCATGCAATGAGGAAGAATCCCTCCCCAATGTTTGAAAAGATGTCTAAACATAGTTAAGTTCAACTCACCATTGAGTAACCTAGCAGACTAGCCTTCTCAATAGTAGTTCCACTTGCAAATAAGAACGCGCGTCAAGCTTGTTTTATTAGGCCAAATAGATGTCATGTTCGAGATCAGACATAAACTGAGTGTGCACTTGTACTCCAGTGCATATCAGCGTAGATCAATGTTTCCATACCATATGTCGCGCCAACCAACATTATGGCACAAAAGCATCAGACTGGAATCCACTAATCAATCTTAATATGCATCGGAGTAAACGACTTGAGCACACGATTGCGTCTGCGGTGCGGCGATATGAGGAGACAGCATTGTTTCCTCGGGTCTTAATCAACTACGCGACGCGTTGTAAGTTAAACAAGCACATCCGCCATATGACCGCATTTCGATTGGCATTCAGCCTATCTTCAAGGCAACTTTAGCCAGACTGTTTATGAACTCACTAAGTCTAACTATTGTCATGACAGACCTTGCTTTTTGATTGCAAGTTTGGGTGATGTCATGATATAATATTTCGTTGACTTCTGTTAAGTTTCATTTCAATGCAGTCGTGCGCGATCCTCTTGATTGGGATTGAATATGTACTCCCTTCAATTGCAGCCGGTTCTTGCCGTAGTTTCGTAATAAAAAAACCATAGAGGTGAGACCAACGTTCCAGCTAACTCTAACCTACTAAACATAGGATATCCTCAACACATGCTCACTGCATTTGAGTTCATTACTTCTGCAATAAAGTGGCATGGTTTCGCTGATATGCAAGGGTTTTTCTAATGGTCTTTACCCTGCAGTGGTCCGCGTAGGTAATTGGGTCAACGTTTGCACTCAATCACCAATCCACAAATTTAACTTCACAATACCTGATAGCAAGTCGGTTTTTGTTAATGCCACTATTCCACAATGGTCCCTTCCTGTTCATAGCTTAGCTGAACCTCATCCCATGTTTTGGGCGCCAGAGTGCTTCGCTCCGACAGCTGCGATTTCCATAGACAAGTTCTGAAATGCCATTGGCAGATTTTCTTCACCATGGAAACAACCACCACAAAATCATGCCTAGTTCCAGCTTGACAGCCCAATTCTCCACTGGAGTTGACAAGCGTAATGTCAAGTCATGCCTTTCTACGCTTTATACCTGCCAGCGCATATATTACGTGAGGTGTTAAGTGCGTGGCGGAAAAGGTGGCGATGCTATAGCCGAATGTTTGCGAGCCTGATTTTCCATCTTGACTAGTGGTAGCAGCTTTCTTTATAACTCCTTAAATATTTCCAAAGATTTTTAAACAATGCCAGAACCCATGAACTACAACCACAAACCCCAGAATCGAAACCGACAATCTCAATAACTAGCACATAAGTTTCCAACTATCCTCTTCACCACCAGCATGGCATAAGCACTGAATCAACACACATGCATGCACAGAGGGATGGGAGGTGCGCAAAAATCACATGTTATACCCAAAAAACATGACTGAAGAAAAAATTAGCGCAGAGGTTTCTCTCTTCTTTTGCCTCGTCTGTCGTTTCCTGATTGTCACGTCCAGAGAGCATAGCTTCAGTGACAATTAAGGCAGTTGTAGAGGCAAGTAAGCAGGATAGATGAATAGATGAACCCGTAGGTAAGAAATGACGCTCACAGATTGCTAGAAGTTGTCATGAATATGGGATGAGGTGAAGGAGCATCTGATATGCTCATGCTACTGATATCAAGGGTGGTTGAAATGGTAACGGATACAGCCATGGCTCGACGTAGGAGATGGAATGGTTAGAATTCAGTCTCCACCGTACCTGAGATCAGGTTTCCTTTCGAAAAAAGTAAATGATCGAAAGAGATCAATCAAATACTTTAACAGAAGAAAGGGAGGGTGAAGAGGCGCTGTGAAATGCAACAAATTTGCAAGCTTTCGAGTAAACAGTGAGCCGATGCAATCCAGACCGTAAAGGGCCACTTCAAAAGCACTAGCGCGATCCACCTGATCCCACTTAACCTTTTGTATCTACAAACGCAATGCAGTTCGAGTCCGTGTCTGAGAAAAGAACGTGACAGGAGGGGAAAGCAGAAATTCTTGTAAAGAATTATTTATTAATTTGCAGAATACAGAAATGGACGGTGTTACAGGTCCATTCACCTATTATTCGGAGCCAGATCTATCCAACTTGGGAGGCGAGGTTGTCATTCACAATCACAATGGTGCGGTCAAAGGAGAGTTGCTCACTTCTATGCAGCAATTCCTACAAGAACTTCGCGCACAATGCTGGTGATTAATTTCATTAACAATGCGAAAACCTGGCAAATTGGAATCGCTTAAAGCCTCCAAAACGTGGCATGATTGCTCATGCTTAGTTGCCTTTGACTTTATACTTATGTCAGCGAAACTCGAGCATGCCAGCAATGCCTCTTGCAAAGCAACACCACTACCGCCTGGTTATCGTTTTTAAAAGATCCTCAGTGGTGATGCATCTTTGAAGTAGCCGCAAGAGAAGTATTGGTGAGAATATTGACAACGTCGGAACCGAAAAACTGCAGAAATCTAGTATCCTCCATGGGATGAGGTGAGATTTCTCTCACTAACATTACCATTGTTATCTTCATTTTTTCTGCAATAAGTGATGGGGACGTCTTCCATAAGGCGCAGTTGATCCTGGGGTTTCTGACTTCTCTCCACTCCTCATCAGCCTGCTAGTGTTGAGGCAACGTTTTCACCCTAGCGTCTGCTCCAACGTTGTCTTCCTTCCCATTCTTGCCCCGTGCACTTTTATAAGCACAATGAGGTACTGAGGCAATATCATACGCTCCAAATCAAGGATGGAAAACAAGAGCCAATCAATCCCAACCACCATGGAACAATTGACATGAGTATGCAACTTGCAGCAAGCAAACGCCAGGCCATCATAAGCAACCGAGTAAGATGCGAATCGTTTTTATGTCACTCTTTTGGGTAGAAAACATCCATCACTAAATATTTTTGCATAAATTCAAGAGGCCAAGCTGCATCCCGATCCTAAGTATTTATGGTGGCTAATAGATTATGTGCTTCTAGTACCCAGAAACCCGTGTTTGTTTCCATTAAATTCATAAACTTAAGATCCAATTATTGGTTTGGCATAAAAACTTAAGGCAAACTGTACGACAATTAGATTACAAAAAAAGCACCAATTCTGTGTAGTAACTTAGCATTTATTGTAGTTAACATATAGCTTAATAGTTGTAATCTTGTCTTTATTT